>VUQK01020266.1:0-14167 GCA_015106715.1 Bujurquina vittata
GACAAGGTCAGCTGATGGAGACACAAAGGCACAGCGCTGCGGATTAGAAAATTGATTTATTTTTATGATAGTCCTTGTAGCGGGGAGAAAAGAATCTAGTGTCCAGTCCTTCGGGAAAGGGAAACCAGGAGTGACAGGCGTTGTGTGAGGGAAGGAAATCCAGACTGGGTGCAGTAGACGCTCTCTCCTGGGTCAGGGATGAATGACCCTCTCCTTTCCGTGACGGTCTGTGGGCAAAAGGGAAAAAATACAACAGTTAGCGGGCAGGCAGGGCTACGAGGTCGTTTCAACAAGACAGCAAGCCAACACTAACTGTTGCACACTCAACGATCCAGCGAAGACCAGCTGTTCCTCGCAGGCTTATGAAGACCAGATGAGCAGCCACAGGTGTGGTCAATCATCCCCTCAGGAACAGCTGACCCACAGAGGACATCAAGGAACGTCACGCCCAGGACCACACGCCAGAAAACCAAAACAAAGAAAGGAGGGGGGAGAAAGAGTAAAAACAGAAATTTGCTTTCCTGTATGGCATTTGGATGCGCTCCTTGTGTGTGCATGGGCTTCTTTACACAGTCTGTCCCCTCTCTGTGTCAAAGTGGCTCTTTCTACACAAGAGACGGTGACGGTGGAGAATTTTGCTAATTGCTACCTGCTAACGTTTTAATGTTTTACCTGCTGATGAATTAATCCGATGTTCAACACCCCACCAGTGCCCCCCCCCCCACAGTCTGAGAAACACTGAAATGCTACCAACAGAATTATGAGTAGAAAAGCTGAAGCAACCAATCAGAAACCTCTGTGCCAAATGTTGAAGGATCTACATACACACTCATTTGCTAATCACAGAAAAATGAAGCAGACTTGAATAAAAAGAAACAGTTTTAGATACGCACTAATGTGTAACATCAGCCTCTGTGACCTCGCCAACATGCAGTTCTAGCTCAGCCTGATCTCTCTGTGTGCTCTGCCGCTTTGTCTTGTGTCTTCTTTTGGGATCACCACTTTATTGTCTGACCAAACCCTTTTTCATTTCAGGATTATTTTGCAGTATTCATTCATTTCATTCGATGCGCTAAGCTATCTTCAGATTTACAAGGCACAGATAAGAGTAGTATCAGTCTTGGTTTATGAATTTGCCACTAAGTTAACAAGCATATCCCCCTAAATGTCACTGGCAAAAAGCAGCAGAATCCAAAGAGGGAGCTTGTAAATAGCTGAACACACAACCTCACCACTTATTACAGTCTGTGCTCTCCAGAACAGGAAGAAACACAACAGTTTGTAGTTGTGTGTGATTATACACTGATGGAATCACAACTATAACTCATCCACTTGTATCCTACACAATGTTCCTTTAACTTTAAATAGTTTGAATGAGCTACTTTTACAGTGTTATATCACTAAATTGATTGTGTTTTCTGCATATTTGTTTAATTTTCTTATCATGTGAGTGAAGTGTTTAAAATTCTCTGCATGCACATAAAAACTGCATCAAACACCTGCCTTAACTGGCACGCCGGCCTTGGTCTATCTGTGTGACTACTGTTATGGGGTGTCCATAATAGTGGTGAGACAGGCAGCGCTATCTGAGTGTCTGTACTGAGAGAGGAAAGTCTCCCACTGTTTATTCAACTCCCCAACACATCTGCACATCAAGGCTCACACCGCTCCCACAGCTGGGTTTCAGCTGGTAAAATAGTCAGTTCACTCATGTCTCAAATGTTTTATTCAGTAACAGCCGTCTGTGCTTGACAGTTTGTGTATGTGCGTTCTTGCTTTTCTATCCTTGTGAGAGCCAGTTGGAAAATATTTTGGACATTCCTCATTTCTTAAAGGGTTTAGTTCAGCATCAGATCCTAGTTGGACATTTGAAACTGAGTTTAGGGTTCGGCAAGAATGGATTTGATTTGTTATTATTAACTAAAGAGTAAAAGAAGGCACTAAAACTTTAGTTTGAAATGATGCAGATTCGCTTTGCCAACACATTTAACTGTTTTCACAAATTAAAAAAAAAGTCATGACTAGATTGATTTGTGCATGGGGGAGTCACCTTTAAAATATCCTTAAGTATAGGACGAGTCATTCGGTTTTCAATGCATAGTAAAGCCCCCCAGAGTTCCAATGTTATGTTCAGTGGGTACCTAGACGTTAGTAAATTAATCTACAATCAAATGGTCTGCTTTGGAAGGTGTTAGAAGTTAGGGATCATTCACAATTATCAACATTTTCCAAAGTGTACAAACCGTACGACGGGGGGAGGGGCTTAACACCCAACATATGCTTTTCAAGTAGTTAGAAAATGTCAGTCCGAACTATGAATTTTAAGCCTGACCGCCAACGCCTGTGGCATCCACTCTTGTTCACCTGTACACCACTGCACTGTTGTGTGGTCTGCAGCAATATGGCCTCCGGTCTGGCGGCTCAATTCAAAGGCTTTATTGAAGTCTCAAAAATAGGCCATCATTGATTCACAGACAGACTCTACTGATAATATTAGGCAGGAACAAGCTGCAAGTGCCTTGCTGCAAGTGTGGAAAGCAATCTGGTGATTGGTGGGTGGCACCATTGCCAACGTTTATGTAGAAAAAGGAATCTATAGAGAATTTATAGAGCTCATGTAGGAAAAGCAAATATCTTTTCAATGTATTCGGATCACGATTGTGATTGCAAAAGCTGCCAGACAGGACAGACCAAAAAAAAAAAGAACAATATTCACCAAATTATCTCCACCCTGATCCAATTCTTTGGTCAATATCTGTGTTCATTTCCTGGTGTTAGCAGTCTTCACAAGAACTTGTATTGCGTCACTTGTTCAAGTTCTTCACCATCGAATCACAACTCCTTTTCTTTGATTTGTTCTTGCTATTTTGTTGCACATGATGATGAGTTTTCATCCATTTTCATTTCATCTTTCTTCCCTTTCTCAATTAGATCTTCAAGCAGGTCTTTCAGCTTTCCTTCACATTTTTTGCTCAGCCTCTCTGTTCATATTTGTGCTGTGGCTTCTCTGTAAATTGGATGATACTGATGTGCTTGTCTTGAACACCATGCTTCTTCAGGGCTTCAAATACAGCTTGGCGTGTGATTGAGTCCAAAGCTTTCTCATAATGAATAATGCCAGGAAGAGTGGAATTTGGTACTTGGTCTTCTCGAGCACTCACGTTACAGCAAGCAGGTGGTTGGGCAGAGCCTGCACCAGTGTTAGATTTTCTTCCAGCGTGCAGCTTCTTCAAGAACTTCACTAACATATTGTAAACATGTGAGAATAGTACTAATTGATCTGCGATTAGCAAGTTCTGTCTTGTCTCCCTTCTTGAAAATCTGTGTGATGATGGCATTCTTCCACTGTCTGGGCACTGAATCTGTCTCACTTTGTCGAAGAGCTCCTTGATATTCTTTTGAGCTACTTCTCCTCCTGCTCTGATTGTTTCAATCACAATCTGACCTATTCCTTGGGCCTTGTTGTTCGTCATCTGCATAGTTCAGTGTATTCAGTGTTGCCTCTTGTTGTTCCTCTGTTCACCATCTCTTTCCTCTTCTTCAACAAATTTGGCTTAGCTTTGAACTTCTCACTGTTGTTCTTCTATGCTTTTCATAGTGTCTCAAGTGCACTCTCCTGGTTGGCTTCTGGGATCTTTTCAGCCATCCTCTCGGTAAACCTCAAACTGGTTCTCTAGGTTTAGTTGGAATTCAGCTTTCTTCCTGAGCTGCATGTCGATGTTGACTTTGGGCTTTCTAGTTCTTTTCAGCCTTTTCAGTCCTGCCACACCTTCTTGCTAAGGGACAGTTGAAGGACCCATGCTACTCAGCTAAGAGCTACACTAATAACTACGCTAAGCAAGTGAATCCCTAAAGACTCCATAAATTAATACTATGAATATAATTTAGCTCCTGGGATAACTGGGACACACGAACCTCTCCACCACGATAAGATGGCGATTCACGGAGGATGAGAAGCCCCCGGACAACATAACTCCTCCGTGAATCACCACCTTATCGTGGTGGAGGGGTTTGTATGTCCCAGTGATCCCAAGAGCTATTTTGTCTGGGGGCTTGTCCCCCTGGTAGGGTCTCCCATGGTAAATTGGTTCTGGGTGAGGGCCCAGACAAAGAGCGGTGCAGAACACCCCTTTGGATATAAGAACAAGGGAACAGTTTACCCTGCCTGGGATAGGGTTAGCGGCCAGACCTGGGGAGGGAGCTCGAGGGAGAGCGTCTGGTGGCTGGGTATTAGTCCATGGAGCCCGGCTGGGCGCAGCCCAAGGAGGCTACATGGGCCCGCCCTCCTGTAGGCCCACCACCCGCAGGAGGCGTCATAGGGGTCGGGTGTAGGTTGTGTCAGGTCGTGGCCAAGTGCAGAGGCCCTGGCAGACCTATTTCCGGCTGGATTTGAAGGACATGTAGGGTGTTTCCTTTATGGCCCATGGCTATCTAAACTAATATCGACTGTGTCAGGAATAAAAGCATGCCACGTCATTTGATGGAAATGAAAATGATTAAACTATTATGCTGCAGGCTAGTCCCTTTTGAAGAAATTTAATTACTCAACTCAAAATGGTACCCAGTAGTTTATATGGCCTCCATGTACTTGTACTTGAATTTATGCCTGACAATATCCAGGCCTAATGAGATGACAGATCGTGTCCTGGGGGATCTCCTCCTATCCCATGTTACGACCCAGCTAGGGGCCCAGGGCGCACGTGAAAAAAAAACAGGCATCTGTCACCCAAGACCCAAGCAGCCACACCACACAACGTCAAGTTGCCGAAAAAAAGGGGCATTCATTTTTGCACACAGGATACTCCCAGAACTCTTCATTTCACGGTAAGCCAAGGCCAAAATAATAAACAAAACCCCAACTAAAATCTAACAAAGCCCGGCGTCTTACCTATCACAAAAGAACAAAAAGAATAACAAAGGCTTACCTCCCTACCAACAAAAAAACAGGAGAAAACTGATAAACTGGTGGCTCACAACTTTGCACTCTATATACACAGAATCAATAGGTGAATCACTCAACACAGGTGACTGGTTGGATGCTTGGGCACATCTGACGCGCCGCCTCGCACTGCTGTCCAGCTGACCTCCTATGTAGGGCGTAAACACCACACTGAAGCCAATCACCTGCTGACCAGAGGCTGCCACACAATCACCGATCGGCAGCTGCACAGAGAGATTTGTATACACAGCACAACAACACAAAACAGACCATATGCAGCTGTAACACCACAGCCACCAGGAATTAAGCTCTAGGTTTAATGGGGCTGACCAATGCAGTAAGGGGCGCTACCACACTAGAAAAATTCTTACAAAAGCCTCAGTAGTAGCCACACATCTTGAGAAAATGATAACGCTTGTGTCTGGAAATATCAAATGCAGCATGTGCAGCAAAACGTGGGCCCGGATGAGGGGAAATAGGAGTAGAAGCAGCAGGTGGCCTCCTCTGCTGCAACACCCAGCTGGCATAGGGCGAGAGGGAGGGTACACCCTGGACAGGTCACCAGCCTGTAACAGGGCCAGCACAGAGATATACTGGTCCTGCTGCTGGATTGAAGACTGTCTCTCCAGCTCTTCTAGTGTAACTGCCTGTCTACTGGAATCACCTCCATGCTCTTGAGACTGTGCTGGGAGTCACAGCAAACCATCTGGCATGTATTGATTAGTCGGACTACCTGTGCACCCTCACTAACTAACTAACCTAATTAGTTGGAACACGTTCCGCCAACTGTTTATTTTTTAGTACGACTTACATTAGCAGACATTTGTTTCCCCCATCCCATCTTCATTGAGACATGCTCTAGTCTTCGTCTATTTTGAACACTGGGCTTTCTATTTTTGACACTTTAAATTATTAAGCATTCTCTGTTTTGGTTGAAAGTCTGGTTGCTTTTATAGCATTGAGGCTGTATGTATTCTAGTTTCTGTTAGTGTTTATTTATATTAGATTTTTGATTTTGTTTAGTTTAGCCTCCTTAGTGTATATTTGCATCTTACTGTCAAGTCTTCTTTTTTGTGCTAGGTGTTCCCCTGTTAAGTTACTTCCTGTTTAATTTTGATAGTCATTTGTCTCTTGTATTTATTTTTGTTTCCCTTGTCTCATTACTGTCACCTGTTCCTCGTTTTTTCTCATTCCCCTGATTAGCACTCATTCTATCTGTGTGTATACATTTCTTTGATTGACTGAGTGGCTTTTGGATTTCCCCAACACTTGAACTGCAGGTAGTTTCACTTTTTTCTTTCCCACCCTTTGCTTTTGAGTCCTGCATTCAGGTCCAGCTCCTGTTAAACATGACACATGCTGCTGCTATACCAGAGATGATATGGGCCATCTCTGGTATTGCCCATTTATTATGCCATAAAAAGAAAATGAAAACTTTCATAGTATACTGAACTGTGACTGTGATCAATAATTTATTTCATTATCTTTCAATTATTCAGTGGACTCTATTCTGAATTAATATATAATTTGTTTAATAAAATACCACATGCATTATTTTTTTCAGCTTAAGGGAATTATCACTGTTAGCGTACCCATTTATTTCTGTTTTTCTGTCAAATGGAAAAACACAGATCTCGAGGATTGATGAAGTATAATTTTACATCAGGGAGTACAGATGATACATTCTAGATGCCTACAGTTTACCACCTCTCTGGCCGAGGGGCAATTTCCTTTGCAGCCAGCAGAAAAAACAAAACAAAACAGCAAAACACATGCATCCAGAGACACAGAAATTGCTTAATAGAGCTAAAAAAGGTAATAGTGGCTGGAACAAATAAGAATTTAAATCCATGTTCTGCAATGAGGCAAAGAATAACTTCTTCCTGAAGAAAGAAAAAGTTTAAACAGACTCAATAAAATAAGAATAAAACATTTTCATAAAATATGATCCACATTAATACCCTTAAATTTCTGATAAAAATGCAGATGATACTGATGAGCCTTTGCACAGATGGCACCTGTATTTGCATTAAATGACAAGTTTGTCATCATGTATACTGCCCAAATATTTGTATTTCTCCACCACCTTAATTTCCTCGCAATGAATATGAACAGGTAGCAAGGATGAAGTCTTCTGACTAAAATGTTCATTTCCTTTGTTTTTTATGCATTAATGTCCAGAAAAGACTGTCCACACCATGCCATGAAGTCCTCTACAACTGAGCCATGGTCATGATCCGCATCATGAGGCAGAAAGAGAACCACTGAGTCGTCTGCATCTTGTTGTGGATGATGAGAAAATGTGTGGAAAAACCCTACCAACCTCAAAGTCCACCAGAGAAACGTGCACAAGGCAGCTATGGAAACCCCCTGGATCCAATGCCAATAACCTACGATGTAACCTGCCGTGTAGTTCTCAAGAAATGTAACTACACGTTGCATCCAAGCAGCTCAAAATGATTGTGATTGGGCTGTTCAGCACAGTCGAGTCCTCATGCAATTCTTGCTACTTTTTGCCACAGTTTTTGAATTTATCAGTGAAAGAATAAAGATCAGGAATAATAACCAAAGCATCAACATGTAGACTCACAAATTCCTGGAGGGAGACTGCATTTGCAGATCCGTAGTCTTTGTCAAATTCCCTTCTTTTTGATATACTACTTGCTATTTTTTGTAAATTACCAAATTTTCACAGTCATGACCGCGTGACCTTAAAGGTTAAAGGTCAAGATTAAATGCTAATGCCAGGGTCATAATGTAAATGCAATCCCAAATCTGATAGGCTCCTGTGCAATTGCTAAGAAAGTGATTGAAAGCTTATTTGAAGATGTACTACGTTATATTTCAAAATCATGGAATAAAATCCGTTTTTCATTGCTTTACCATTAAAATGTATTAGCGACTTGCCCACAAATTTGCTGGATTCAAATCCCTCTAGAATATGAACCCATGGTTTCTATTTTCAAAACCTAAATTGTTCTGTAATCTGTGTGAATAGTTCTATCACTTTAGCTTAGAATTTATATCAAACTGACAACTTTCAAAATGTATCCAAGTACCTAATAAAAGGTTTGCCATAAGACAGGCAGCACATATTCATATCTCAGCAGCATGTGTATGTAGTTAACATGTTACACAGGTGAATGTTTTACTCAATGAGAGCACGTCGAACTTCTGTTCTGTTAGCAACTGTGAGCATGTAGCTAATTGACATGTTGTCAACACATCCTCAATCCACATCTATGAAGCCATAAAACCGTATTTAGTTGAAAAACAATTATTAAACGATGCTGCCAACATGGGAATGTTAACATTCGGCATAACTCCAGCAGAGCGTCCAACCCCTTGTGCAGGCTGGCGTGTAATCATCACTCGTAGAGTTGAATTTTTCATTGCAGGTGTGCAGCATTTTACACACTTTTTACTCTACTCTTGGAGTTGGTTTACTGGTCTTTTACTGTGCAGAAATTGCCCGTTTTTTTGTTAATGAACATGACTTTGTTTTCTTTAAGTACACAATACAGTATGTGCATGTTAAGTGCACTTAGCAAGTTGTCCCTCATTTTTAATTTAAGTTACGGGTTCCTTCCCTATTTGTTCTTCAACTTAAACCAGTGGTGTGTACACCTCTCCCATCAGCGAGGTCACTACAAATGCAGAGTAAAATGTGTGCTAATCAGCATACCCAAAGTGCTGTTAATTAGGATGGTTTTTTTTCTTTGGAAGGGAATGCCAGGATGAAAAAATAAGCAGCAAGAGACCTGAGCCACTGACTGTCCTTAGATCCAAGAGCTGACTGCCAGTCACCAGTGTGTGTGTGAGTGAGGAAGTAGCACAGAAAAACAACAAAAACACTGACTTTATGGATTCTTTTTTCTTTCTTTCTTTTTAATTTTTTTTTTTTTAGGATAATGCCTCGGCTGTAGGATAAGATCCACTTGGTTCACTGTGCTAAAAAAAAAAAAGAGTTGCATGAGAGGAGGGAGGAAAAAGAAGGTCCGGGAGTTCATCCATGAGATGTTGTTTTAGAAAGCCGACAGAGAGGAACTTAGATGGAAAGATAGACGAGAAGAAAAAGAGGAAGGAGGGAGGGACGGGGGAGGGATATTGAGTTGGGAATACACTGTTTCCTCCTGCCATGCCTGTCTTCTTGTTGTGTTGCCAAGAGAGGAGTTTATCTGGGATCTGGGATCTAAGTGAATTACTGTAGCCTATCTCCACGCTGCAGATAAGTAGACCCGACTTGCTTCCAGGACAATCAGATCTGCATCAAGGTCCTAGGACATTTTTATTGACCATATGAGGGTCCCTGTGGAGTTAATACAAGGGTTGGATTTACATGGCTCTCTGGGTGTGTGTGTCATTTTATTCCTGCTCTTTTTAGGCTGTTGCTAAGTTACTCTGCCACAGGATCATGTCAACACTTTTTTATTGGCACAATTGGACACACGCATGGATAAACAGATGAGCCCATTGTGTGTAGGCCTTGTAATTTCACAAGAGGTGGGTGAGTGTTGGTTAGTTGATGAGTGGATGTGCATCAGGCCTTTTGATTAGTCTCTCTTTAAAGGCCTTGGTGCCTCACAAAGCATTAAGGCCCGAAACTTAAAGCTGCTCTGAAAAGTGAGCAGCTGTAAGTTTCGGGCTTTGAGTGTGTTGATCATTTACTTATGAGTCACTCTTTATGAGCAGCAGTCGTTGTTTCAGAGCCCATTCTTGCCCTTTTTTTGTTTGCTTTACTGTGACAAACTCTTAGGTATGGTTTGTAGTGCGCTCAGAGATCACACCTCCATAGATAACAGCTCCATAGAGGCTTTTATTTGTTTCAAACCTTTAAGTGCACACAATGTTGTGCTCCCTGGGTCTTTGACCATGAGGTGTTTCTGCATTTCCTGGTTTGCTTCTTCATATTCATATTCCCAGGTTTTGGTTCATAATCTATTCAGGAGTTTGGTTTACATTGTATTCTCTGAGTCCCTGGTGATCCATGTCTTGTTTAGTCTCTTTGTCTGTTACCCTTTATGTCAAGTCCGTTGGACTTTCCATATTCTGTCGGCTCTCTTCCTGGTTTATTTTGGTAATGTTATAAGATGGCTAGTTCCCTTTTGCATTCCTTGATGTCCCAGTCTTGTTTGCATTTGAACTTTGTCTTCCCATGTTCCGGTGTCTACTTAACATTTGTTCCCTGTTAAGTTGTGTCTTCCTGCTTTATTGTATTAACAATAAAGTTGCTGCCTCTGGCCTCCACCCCAGACCCTGCCCTGTGACCGGGCTGGCCTCCTGAACTGCTGCACCTCCTGTCTAGCCCTATGTCTGGGCCATGGTCTATCTGAAGTTGCACCCTTGGAGATTTGAGGGTAGGAGTCAGGCTACCAGATGCATTATTTCTTTTTAATCTATTCACTAGTTTAAAAAAAGGCTCTGATCAGCAACTGATCAGCTGATTACAGCCTGTGTACAAAGAAACATCTATGGGAAATCACAATATAAAATATTACAGGTCTTATTTCTAAGTGAGTCTTTTCCTCATGCTGCCTCGTTACACCTGACAAGTCTGACTTATTGCCGGCAATGCGGACCAAGTTCTCTCTGTAGCTGTACAGGGAATGAATGGCCTGGAACAATGGGCCACATGCCACATACTCCCGCAGAGCGACATGGTCAAATGCCTTCTCCATGTTCCATAAAACACATGCAGACTGGATGGGCACACTCCCACAGCTTTTTATCCTTGAGAGAATAAAAAGCTGGTCAGTGGTCTGTGACCAGGATGAAAACTGTATTATTCCTGCTATTCAGCTGACAGCTCAGCTCCTCTCTTCACCCGAGTGTCTAGAACATATGGGCGCAGATCTGATGAAAATCAAAATCAATCATCAACCTTGGGGTCCAGGTAACCTTATGTTCAAAGATGGTGCTTGTTATGGACATAATGCGGTTTGCACAGAAGTCCAATAACAGAACACACCACTCAGGTTTAGATCAGGCAGGCCGTTCCTCCTATCTCCTCTGTGTCTTGCTGTCGTCCATTTGAGTGTTGAAGTCTCTCAGTAGGACCACGGAGTCACTGGATGGAGCATCCCTGAGCACTCCAAGAAGGCTGGAAAATCTGAACTGTCATTCGACATGCAACAACAGTGAGGACCCATTCTCTGGCTGAAAACCAAACCTCGTCCATCGGTGAAAATGGCAATGTACAGGCAGCAAGCCAAGGTGATGCAAAGATACCCACCCCAGCCCACTGCATCACACCGAGGGTAACTCCAGACTGGAATAGAGTCCATCCCTCTCCTGGGTCCAGAGCCCAGGTGTGTGTTCAGGTGAGCCCGACTAAATCTAACCTGTATGTATAAACCTCAGGGTCACATCTAAAACATGCAGGACGCTGGCTCTTGAGGCTTGGATGTGAGGATCGCTGCTATAAGGCATTCAGACTCCAGCAAACCACGGTGCAAGCAAATACCTTGGAACACAGACATTTTGAAACTTGGAACAGTGGTGAACCTTCCCAGGAGTGGCTGACCTACCAAAATTACTCCAATTGATGTCTCATCCAGGAGGTCACAAAAGAAGCCAGAACAACATCTAAAAAATTGCAGGCCTCACTTTCCAGTGTTCATTATATAAGAAAGAGACTGGGTAATAATGACATCCATGGAAGAGTTCCAAGGTGAAAACTGCTTCGGGACTGGATGACTTGTCATCTTTAATGCAACCATGAATTCTGCTCTCTACCAGAAAATCCTGAAGGAGAATATCCCTCAGTCCACGCCCTGACGCTCAAGCACACTTATGTTACGTAGCAGGACAGTGATCTGAAACACACCAGCAAGTCCACCTCTACATGGCTCAGAAAAAAGCTAAAAAAAAAAACGCTAAATGAAGGTTCTGGAGTGGCCTAGATAAAGTATGATCCTAAATCAAATTGAAATATTTTGGCATGATCTTAAAGAGGCTGTTCATGCTTGGAAACCCTCCAATGTGGCCAACTTAAAACAATTTTTCAAAAAAAGAGTTGTCCAAAATTCCTCCTCAGCAATGTGAAGCACTCATCATTCACATTTGGCCAGGTAGGTTTGGGTAACCTTTTTCCATTAATAAATGAAATCATCATTTAAAAACTGCATTTTGTATTTAATCAGGTTCTCTTTGTCCAGATGATAAATGTGTTTGATATGAAACATGAAACAAATATGTAAAAAGATAAGAAATCCAGAAGGGTGCAAATACTTTTTTACAGTCCCATAGGTGTATTTGAAAGTTGTGAATGTATCGTGAACTCAATAAAGCAAGTGTAAACAGGGCAGAGTGGGGTAGGATGAGCAAGTTTTCTTTTCATTTTGATCTCTACCCAAGGTCATAAATAAAGGGGGGAAAGCCACAAAGGACAGAAGCGACACAAACACGGTGATTAATCTGGCGTTATGGCCGATTACATGCACAAAGTCAGACATCAACACAGCACAAAGAGCTGATGGCAGCGTGAAGACAACAGATCATAAGCACATCGCTGTGCATTCGGAATGATTCTAATTAACTACCATAAAAAAATTATGGCGGTTAAAAAATTTAAATATTTTATATATATATATATATATTTTTTTTTTTTTTAATATTTTTTTATAAAATGATCCGTGCACACGTCACAAATCTTTAATATTGCATGGAGACCTATTTTTTGAACAGGGTAAGAAGATTTCTACACACATATTAGTGATTGAGGCATACTTATACATACCTCAACTTAATGTTAAAATAATATGAATGCTAAGAAAGAAAATGACTATTTTTGGTCATTTCCAAACACTTTATACAAGATGCCCATCCTGCACCTCAGTGGTCATGAAGAAACGGTTCAATGTTGTATAAAGTCACAGTATGTATGTTGTAAAATGTCGATGCAATGAATCTAAAATTAGATTAGATAAACTTTATCAATCCCTTTGGGAGGGTTCCGCCAGGGAAATTACAGAAATGAGGGTTTCAGATCACTCATCCACAGACAAGCATCTGCAGTCATGCAGTCCGTTAGGCAATGTGGTTTAAGTGTCTTGCCCAAGGACACAACGCAACACAGGGACAGGGCTCGAACCTGCAACCTTCCAGCTGAAAGGCAAGCGCCTACCCACTGTGCCACTTACGGGTGAGAAACCAAATATGGTAACTTCACTGTCCTTGATTTTTACATGAAAAATGTGTAAAAAAAAATTGTAATTAAGTCTTGTTAAGTCCCTCCAATAACACTGTAAAGAAGCAAACCACATAGCCAGACAGAGCGGCGTTTCTTGAACAAATTGGTTAGATTAAGTGTGAAAGCGGTCTTGTATCATAGCACATTCAAAGAAACAGGACGCTTGTCTTGTTAGTCACGAACCTATAGCCTGTGGCACCTAAATAACCTGATTATCCTGAGGCTTAACTGTGATAGAGGTCTGCATCAGGTAGTCACAGAACTGTCCTGTTAGCTCCTCTGTCAGCAAGGTGTGTAATCATCTTCTCGCAACTCGAACATCTTTGTGTGCATGTGTCAAGTTTTTCAGATTAATTCATCCTCATCTTGAGTATTGCATAAATTTTCCAGTGTCAGGATGTGAAAACTTTCATGAGCATCTTGTGTCGTCTTCCTCAGAGTCAAATTAGTTTGTGAAAATCTGCCAGTCTGTCACTAAGAAGTGTCAGCTGCTTAGCGACAGCAGATCCTCGGCCGCGGGGCCTTTTCTGACGCACACACACATGCTCGCGCAAACACACGCAGGCCAAAACTGTCAGAAACACACACAATGTGCCATGTATGCACTTAAGATGTGTGTGTGCGCATGCTTGTACTGTATGCACTCTGCCACACTCCCTCCACACACATACAGCTGTGCTCCCTGCCTCCCTCACCTAAACATCAGCGGGGGTGATCTGTCTTCCCTAGTCTCACCTGAGGCTGAACTGCGAGCGCCAGCAATCTGTCGGCTGTCACTCTCCATCACTTTTCAATCCTCATTCCCCTCTGATACACACAAGCTGGGCCAGGCTGCGCCAACTCTTTAAAGACTTTAAAATCAACTTGAGTCATCTGACTGCAGTTCAACAGCTGCTCCATAATGAAGGGACCTTGATGTTGGGAGGCCCAGCCCCGCATGCATTCCATCTTTTATCGCCCTCTCTTTATTTTGTAATTACTTCTCCAATCTTCAGAACTATTTGATTTTTTTTTTTTGGGGAAACTTTCATGCTGGA
>VUQK01020270.1:9001-27976 GCA_015106715.1 Bujurquina vittata
GTGCAACATGGGGACAAACCAGAATTCTTTTCAAGTGAGGAAACAGCTGCAAATCAAATAATTATTTCCACCACTGTGTGTATATATACATATATACATATATATATACATATATATATATATATAGATATATATATAAAATTTATTTTATTTTACTTTTTTTACCGTGCGAACTTTCATTATTGTTTTATTTTTTTCTGATTTTGTTGTGGCTACTGAAAGATCACATCTCCACCTTGCTCTCAGGACGCACACGTCTCCAAAAAGCTGCACAGACATCACAGCATCACTCCAGTAATCAAACATTTCTCAGAACAACAACAAAAAAAAAAAAAATCCTTTTTTGCTTTTGTCGCACTGAGGGAGAAATTTAATTACAACCTCGGGTGTATGCAGGCATTGAGAAAAAAAAAATACCAGGCGACAAATGAATATACAGAGCAAATGACAAAACATGAGGGGGAATAACTGACAGATGAAAAGACAGAGGATGTGCAGCTAACAGGCAAAACGCGCCGGTACAAAGCCGCGCACACCTTTGAGAGCAAGAGTTTGTTTTTTGCACTTCTCCCGGGTTGCATCTCCTGTCGATTTGCAGAAAAAGAAGGGGGGATAAGCGAACATGCCCTGTTTAAGAAACAAACATGCAGATTAGATGGGATTCTGACAACACAGCTCAGACTTCGTGTCCCACAGCTCAGCTCTCAACAATGAGGGAAAAAAAGGGTTGAAAAATCCACTGAGCGTGCGCTTGACAACACTTACCGTCATTGTGCAAACAGTAAATGTAAATAATGAGGTGGCATCTGGAAATAAATAGAGGGAGTCAAGACAGACTGATAGCAAGTCTAGTCCGCTTAAGACCCAGTGGGTGTCACTGAAAAGCTTTATATAGATGCTTCTGAATAACAATATTAATAAAAACAATCTATAATGTGATAAACGTGAATTTGATGGATTTGGCACACAAACACGTTTATTTTTTTATTTTTTTTATTTCTAAAACAATCTAAATTTAAATGACACTCTGACGTACACGTGGATCAGGGCGTAGCCAGTAGGAAGCCTTTCTCACAAAGAGACAGAGACACAGAGACCTCACAAAGCTTGAGCAGCATTTGCTTCAAGTGCAGCGAGATGACACCTGTGATGTGGTACCAGGCTACATGTCAGCAGCAGCAGCAGCACTCACTCACCTTCGGGGATGCTCCTCCGTGGACTGCCACGACCAGCAGCAGCAACACGGCTACGCACGCCACCTTCTGCACACCTTCCTATCCAGAGTGGACCGGCATGGATCACACGTGACCGTGAATATCTCCCAGACATATGCGGGGTCTCAACAGTAATGGAAAGAACATTTACTTAAGCACTTTGCCTGCACTGTGCTGTCGGCTGTGTTTCACAGGGAAAACTTGTACTTCAGCTGCTTACACGTGAATAACTTTCAACACCAAACAAACCAAGTAAAAAAAAAAAACCTTCAAAGGGGTGAAAACACCACGGCTAATAATCATCCCCGCCCATGTTGCCTGAAGTTATGTTCACATTTCTAAAATAAAAAAAAGATAAATCTTGTAAGACTTCTTGTTGTTGGAATTCATTCGGACTGCTCCTTTAAATGTTCCATATCGTTATTCCGCCATTTACCAACTGCTGCACTGCAACTTCCGCTCATGCTTTTTTGGTTGTTCTTATATTTCTGAGTATGCTCTCGCTCATTTTATTTTATTTTATTTTATTTTATTTTATTTTATTTTATTTTATTTTATTTTATTTTATTTTATTTTATTTTATTTTATTTTATTTTATTTTAAAAAGCTACAGTCCTGCACCCCAGTGTTTGAATGATGCTCCAGTGATTTTGTTTACTGTATTTAACTGTCAGCAGACACACTCGATGTGAGTAACTTAGTTTCCCTTGGAGGACAAACTAAAATCTAAGCTACATTTACAAATTATTTTATAATTTCTGCCTGAATACAGAATCATACATGATTCACGTTTAGAATAAATCTCACCTCAAACTTGAATCCCGTGGAAATTGTAACATGAACTTGCGGATAAAACAGGAATTTAGTCGGTTAGATTAAACAAATCTGTGAGAAAAAAAATGAAATTAATGACAAATTACACTCATGTTCTTTAACCAATAGGCTACTCTTACGCGTTGAGAATAGACGTCATGTGACTGACGTGTAATTTGGTCATGAGGTCATTCCGGAAATCCAGGTAAAGTGCGAGATGTTCTAATGTGAGTCGCAGTGACGGTTATGAGAAAGATTTATTCCCGTGCACAGGAAGGAGTTCCGGTCTGAAGGATGTCCTCAGATCAGGTAATCCTCACCCCTCGGCTCTCAGCTCATTGGTACAAGTGTCAGCGGGCTGGAGCTGACGCATTGCGGCCCTCTGACCAAGTTAGGTGGTTTCCAACCTGCAGGTGAGCATTACCCAACAGGTCACAAACCGATCAAAAGGACAGCAAAGAGAAAAAAAAATGACAATCACCTCAAATCCGCCTTATTAGAGATTTAGCCATTATTTCTGGGGATTATATTGAGCTTGTGAAAACCTGCAAACATTTAGAAGGTGTGTTTTGCAGCTGCGTAGAGCTGAAAGTATGACTGCTAAATCCAGAGGGGTGGCAAAGTACAAACTAAGACTTACTGGGACACCTCCACCTGCTAGAAAGGTCTCAGTTGGGTTGGGATCTGGTGACAGCAATGGCTTATTGTTGACATTATCATGAACAGACCAAACCTGGACCCTAACTATATGCTGCAAAAAAAGGCTAAAAAGAGTTCTCACCGCAGCTTCAGACATTTTTAGAAACACACAAACATCTCTGAGACAGCTCAATAAAAAGTACACAGTAAAATCACTGATGTGCTCTATAATAATGTGGTGTTGTCTTCAAGAATGGACCATAAAGCCACAGCTTGCAAAATAGCCAGGCTTCATTTCAATCAGATGATTTGATGATGGACATAAGAGGGACGGGAACTCTCAGGAATAAAGGGGAAGGTTTCTGTGGGTCATCTAAAATCTCATTTCAACACTTTATAAATACAGGTTTTAATCCAGTTTGATATAAGATGACCGTTTAAATTCATTACTTGATCCTTTTTGTGATATAAACCTAGCAGACAAAATAAATATCAGTTTCCTGAATTTGTGAGGGTGTCTTTAAGGTCACAAACCAAAGACGGTCACAAACAACGAAGTAAGAACGTGAGATTCTGTATATTTAGGCTTTTGTTGCACCCAGGTTATTCAGATCAATTAAATTTTATTTATATAGCACCAAATCAGAGCAAACAGTTGCCTCAAGGTCCTTTATACTGTAGGCAAAGACCCTCTAATAATACAGAGAAAACCCAACAGTCAAAATGACCCCCTATGAGAAAGTACTTGGCAACAGTGGGAAGGAAAAACTCCCCTTTAACAGGAAGAAACTTCCAGCAGAACCAGGCTCAGGGAGGGGCAGTCATCTGCTGAGGGGAGAGAGACAGGACAAAAGACATACTGTGGAAGAGAGCAAGAAATTAAAAATAATTAATGATTAAATGCAGAGTGGGGTATAAACAGAGTAAAAAGAGGTGAATAAAAAAAAACACTCAGTGCATCACGGGAACCCCCCAGCAGCCTAGGCCTATTGCAGCATAACTGAGGGAGGGTTCATGGTCACCTGATCCAGCCCTAACTATGAGCTTGATCATAAAGGAAAATTTTAAGCCTAATCTTAAAAATAGAGAGGGTGTCTGTCTCCTGATTCCAAACTGGGAGCCACTAATTTGAGTATTCATTATTTCCTCATAACTTGTAGGCTGGTGTGAACAAATCATCATTCTACTATTTAAATGTCTTTCATTTTTCTTGGCCAATTTCCCGTTCTGTGAAGTGTAACAGTATGTAGTGACAGCAGCCCCACAGGTCTGGCCATTACAGGCAGCTGCGCATGGAACCTCCCCAGCAGCCTCATTATTCTTTTCTCCTCCAATATCCAAGGTTGATCTAATCAGCAGATCAACAACGGGAAGTACAAGAGAACAAATAATGGAGACAAAATGAACAAATGATTAGTATGCTGTGAAAAGTACTATACGTTACTTATTTAGCATTTAGATAACTATCTATCCTGAGGAGCAAGCTTCAAAGTTGAACTCAGTTTAGGCGAGGGGGATTAATTCTCTCTGCTGCATGCTTCATTGAATCTCTCATTACCAAACTTTGTCTGTATTGATGTTAGATTTGATTGAAGATTAGAGCATTTAGCAAATCTTGCTTTTCCGCATGTATCAGGCTTTTTCAAGCGCGGCACACCGCTCGCTGGTCAATACCCTCACTTTTATCCAGTGTCTGCTTCATTTAAACTTAATCAACTCCATCAATGAACTGGAACAGCGAAATGTCCCCTGGAACAATAGCTTTTGTTGGATAATGCTTTGGTCTTATTCCCAACCGGGTGGCGATAAACCTAAAATTACACTATGATGAACTATTTCAATCAATATGATAATGGAAATTTGCTTGGGTGACTCTTTGCAGGGCTTAAGGAGGCAGGCTAAAGCCTATGTGACATTAATACATCTCCATGCTCTCCCTCTCCCTGCTGTTGCAGCCCCCCCATCTCACTTTATTGTCCCATCTTTTCAGTGACATTGACTACACCATATTGCAAAGCGCCTGGTTGTTTAATGATCTATCTGCACAAGGGAATGCTTGTGCTGAAATGGATGCACAAGCCGGCGGTCTCACGCATTGTTTTCCAACTAAATTATAGGCGCTATACTTTGTTTCCTGTAGAGGCTCAGCGGGGTGTAGATCAATCATTGATGGCACCGTTGTAAAGTAGCTGCAACGCGATTTTTGCTGCTCATTTGGACGTTTTGTCCTTGTGCAGCATCCAGTGCCTGTTATAGGCTACAGTTCATCATATTTATACTGCCACCAAAAGACCAATTCCACGAGCCTAAGCAAGGAAAACGCATGCTTCCACATCTGTTGCATACTAATAAATATGCCACCTCCTGGGACGATCCAGGAGTGATCATGATGATCGACTGCCAAGTGATATGACTTACCATAAACCTGTTTATTTGAGAAGTTTCCTCTAAGCCAATAATAGTCAAATTTATTCATGCATCTATTATTATTTTTGAAAAAATGATTTACCAAATGCACACAGCAGTTTTTCCTTCCATCAGAGGCCAGTGTTAGCACATGAAGCGAGCTGTGCACCTTTGCTGTAGAAGAGTTCTTACTGGAGCTGTTGCTTAGTCTCAGATCTGCGCCGTCTCCCATTACTATACTGAGTGGGCTGTGGTCAGATTCCTGAATCACAGGCATGCTTTTGTATTTGCATTTAGAAAGAAGGCGCATACCTGCCTACTATATTGCCACAGACCATATTTATACACACAGGTGACAAATTGAAGGACAATCTCGACCCTCCACCCCTACCGTGAAGGCTTTGGTGTCGCTGGTATGCTGCGGGTGCCGTTTGTTCCCATTATTTGGTACATTTGTGCCCTCAAATGATTGCAAATCAAACCAAAGTTGTCCTGTTATCATGCATTTTTATGATAGTAGCATTCTCTTTGAGGATGACCACTGAACTATCAGTCCAAATATCATCACAACTGAACACCAATGGTAGATTTTGGACTAACAGCACTCTTTATCATACCACCATAGGAATACCTGGATTTATTTATTTAAAGGAAGGGTTTTCCATCCAGTTCCACTGATTTGTAGAATGAATGAAGTTGTTATGGTGGCATGCCATGTCTCAACCATTTACCTGCATAGCTGTCTGTAGACAGACAATCTCCCTCTGCTGGCCCGTAGCAGCATAAGCCTCCCATTTGACCTCGGGAATGCTAACAAAAACATGAGCTGGACGCGTGGAAAGTAAGACAGGTCAATGATGTGTTCTTTATTAATATGCTGCCTGAGTGCTGAGGCCACTGCAAAATATCTGTCTTCAATAAAAGCTTCTTTTAGTCCCGATGTTCATAATAAGGAGTCTATGTGGTATTGACTAGACATAACCACAGTGCAATAATAACAGCCACAATCATCCATCGCTGCAGTTTTTTGCACCTTTCAGCTTGTTGTTTGAGTTTTACGGCTGCAGGTTTTTGGTTGTGTCTCGCTGCTCTCATCAACTTTGAGCAGGGAGACAAATAAAAGTACAGTACAGCAGCCGCTCGGCGCTCAGCATCACAAACACCTAGCTGCAGGCTGCTGAGCATAGTCGAGACTTTAGCAGATGAAATACCAGATTTATTAATTTTCTTCTCCTCAGGAGTCAGGTGAGTCCAAAACAGAGCAAACAGGAGAACTCTGGCGTCCACCAATCAATGCGCAGATGAATAAGTGCATAAATAATGCAGCTGTAATCATGTGTAAACTGATCTCTAATCTTGGTGCACAGGAGAGAGGAATTATACTGAAGGACTAATTATTACTGTGAAAGTTGATGCTATGTTTGCACGTGAAGAACTGAGTCAGCTGACTAACTGCAGGCTTCAGAGGAATTCTGTGTTTGACCTGGCTCAGCGCCTTAAAATACTTGATGCCATTATTTATTGTTAATATCTTTATTTTCTAATGCATTAATTTGAATACGTTTTTCCTTTAATTATTTGGTTGGCTAAATGTATCACAGGTTTATGTAACTAGTTCTCTAATTTCTTCATAAATGACTTAAAAAGGTAAAAACTCCGGTCTGATAACAAAGATGTCACATATTAGATTTCTCCATGTTCAGTGCATTTAAAGCCTGAATGTTTCTCCTCAGTCTGATGGAGAAACATGGAGAAAGTTGGAGCGTGCTTCATGACAGAGATGGCCGTTCCCCCTGCCTCTCTAACCTTTTGCCTTCTTCAGCAGCCGGTGTCAATTAGCCTGTCCTGCGTGTTCGCTGTGAGAAGCTGGCTGCCGTGTCACCATCAGCCAGCAAACATGAAACACCAGATGTGTCGTTTGACACTTTTGAATATGTTGTTTGCCTTTGTTTCCGTGTTTTACTCCCGGTGCTGAAAATGATTTGAGAGGACAGACATGCACAACAGATACAGCACCTTGAACATCAAAGGGAGCTGCTGCAGCATTAGTAACAGTGTGTCTGTGCTTCTGCTGTAACTCTGCACACGCTCACACACGCGGATAAAGGCTTGTGTGAGTCTGCGTGCACGTCTGCTCGCCTTCCAAAGGAAAGCATCCGAGACAGCCCAGAATATAAAAATTTACAGGCCTTTTTCCTGCTTTGTCTGTCTTCTTTCCCATTCTCTTAGGTGAATGGGGGCCTGAGTGATAGAGCGAGAACCTTTCATCTCACCCAGTGAGTGTAAATAGCTGTCATGTTTGATTGGCGGTTTGACGTGCACGTGATGCCCTAGAAGAGGGAAAGAAATTCAGTGAGGACGCAGTGCATGGTGGCTCCTCTGTCTGTAAACTAAAGAGGTAATGAATGAGTAATTGCACAAAAATCTGCTTTCTACATTTTGTCAAATGTGATTTCTCAGAGTTCATGTGGAAGAATTTGCATAAATTCCAAAGCAGCTTATGATTCACAAGATTGAGTCCAGGCTGAATCACAATGGCTTCAGATCTAAACAGAATTTAAAAAATGCATTTATTGGAATCTGCATATTACAGCCTGTAGAGCCCCTGGAGCACAATTAGACTTAAAGTTGCTTATCATAATTGCCAACTTTGTTATGTACTCAGGAATATTCAGCATGTTTACATCACTAAATTCTGTGCTGGTGATCTTTCAGTAAATAATTCTGTCTATAGAGAGAAACGGTTTACCATAATGCTGAATTATGTGCTGCGTTTCATGCTAGACTCATAATCAGGGAGGTTATTGAAGTGTTTTGGACTGTATTCAACACGAGTTAAAGTGAATCCTTCCTGTGTTAATGTTGTGCTGTACAGAAAAGTATCATCAGATGGTTTATGGTTCACCTTGTGACTGCCTGAAGTTTGAATGCACACATTCATGGTCCGCAGATGATGCAGCCTGGCCTGCTGACTTTGGTTACCCGAGGACGTTTCCTGGGTGCTGCTGCTTGCTTGATGTTTTTAGTTTGGAGTGAAATGGACTCATCAGTACCATGAAAATGTGTATGAATATGAATCCGACTGGTGTGTTTTCACGAAGGAAAACATTATGGAGTTTCTTTGTTTTGCACACGTTTCTTGCTGCAGTTGTAAAGCTCGGTTACTAAACGCAATGTAACCTGATATGAACAAGGACCAGTATCAGCATGTTTGCTTTGCCGTTAGCTGCAAACTAACACTGTTGACAGTGTTGATATCATGGTCAATGAATATTTCTTGTGTCTTTAACTTGGTTATTGGTTCAAGGACTCTGGGGCCGGGTGTGTAGGATGAACCATTGTTTTCCTGTATGTGTTGGCACTGTGACAGTCTGGCAACCCTCACGGGGGTGTACCCTTTCACCCACTGATGGCTGGGATAGATCGATAGATAGATACTTTATTGATCCCGCATGGGAAATAGGCTCCAGCCCTCCCACCACTCTGGTTGGATAAGTGGTTATGAATGTGGATGGGTTTAATATTCATGTATCTGCTGTATTTTATTGAGTAGTTTTGATTATTCACATTAATTCCAGGATTTGGATGATTCTGTTACGTCAGTGTTTCAGTCGATAGCTGTCAGATTAGACCTGGAGCCTCTTAGGCAAAAGTTTTTGGCTGCATTTTGAAGTAGAAGCACTCCATTCATGAACTGCCTCTAGAACCTGTTTTTGATGGATATGAATAGTAAACAGACAGTGTTGTATGAAAAGTCCTGTGCAGATTGCAGTTACCTTAGTTTGGATTGCAATGAGTTAATGTATAATTATTGTGATGCTGTGTGCTTTGACATGTACTCCTTTGGCCTCAGAATGATAATGCTGATGTATTTTACAATGGACCTTTGCTTTGATTTAAAACACCAAAAAGCAGACCCCTCTCATCTACACTCCAATGGGCCGGAGCTGGCAGGAAGGAGGCTATTTAACTAAAGAGAATATATGCATCAAATGAAAAGCAGATGAAAAAATATGCAATTATGTTCCTGATTGGTTTAAGTATTTCTTTGCCAGCACATGCCAGCTACCACTAGAACCCTTCCCAAATGGTCTGCTTCCAGGCCTGGGCGAGGCCCCAAAAAACATCACATCAGAATGGTGCCATCTCGCCATTTCCTCTGATCCGTGGCCAGTGCCCCCCCTCCCCCCCATCCCTGCCTCCTCTTTGCTACGCTCAGCCTCTCTCTGCGTCCCAGATAATGGAGCTCAGTTTCTGTCTGCCAAAGGGTCCGTAGCTGCCCGGGAGTAATGACCTGAGGGGGTACTTTGTGACAACCAGGGTATAATAATGCCTGCAGCTACGGACAAAGCAGACCCTAGGGGTCAATTTTTAAATACTTTTATGTTTTTCACCAAGGGTAAGAGTCATGTGTTTTTATTGCAGGCTATATACAACATGTACACTGCAGAAACAACACATTTATTCCAACCAAGGGATGCAAACTGTGTTTAATGTTGTTCATTTCAACAAAATGCGGTAAAGTTGTGATAGAGCGGCGCAAGTCACGAGCTAGTGTTATTGATGAGACATCATCCACTTTTCAGGAGTTTATCTGGCACACTTCTGGCAGGCCGCAGTGCCTCAGATCACAGTCGTGTTATTGAGGAGCGCAGGGGAATATGGAATCACCTGTGAATGAAAGGCCTCTCCTAATGGGTTAATTGTAACAAAAGCACAGGGTCTTGCCCCACTGAACAGAAGAGGATTGTGGAGCACAGACCTGCGGAAATGATGTCAAGCAATATGTTGCCTACTTTGCCCTGAAGGGCCAGAGTTTGTCTGTCAGCAGTTAAATGCTTACCTACCCCTCCCCTAACACTCAACAATCAATTTACCTCCTCGGGGTCTATGAACCCAAAGATTTGACCTTGCAGTCTCCAGCTTTGTTTCCTCCCTCATCTCTCACACCTCAAAGAGTTCTTATTATAAAGCAAAGGAAAGGTGTTTTGAAATGGGCTTTTATTCAGCAGGTCAGGGTTCGATCAGCAGGTGAATAAATCAGAATTTCAATTTGTCTCTATTTTGAATGAGAAAAAAACATTTTAGTGTCTAATTTATTTCCTGGAATTGAACTATGTTTTATTGTGGTTATTAAAATTGGATGCTTGAAAGAACAGAACTTGTTTCTTATAGAAAGCTAGAAGATGAGATTGTTGCTGCACATTCAATAAATCTTTACTAGTGTTAGCGGCATACAACGTCCAGCAGCTCTAAAACTAGTTTGCCAGATATATAAAGACACAAGTTGTAATAAAAAATATATATAAATTTTGTTATGGGTAAATAGTTATCACAGACTTTGAGGTACTGCCACACTGTTTCCAGTCTTTATGCTATGCTAACTAGCTATGTTGGGTGTGTGGTGATAAATTGTGTATAAAAGAAATCATCATTCTTTCTAATGGCCAGCAAGGGGCGACACCATTGCTGCAAAGATGTCCGCTTGTACAGTCTATTGGAAGGCGTCCCTGATCTCCTGTAATCTGCGACGCTTCCCTGGTGAGTACATGGGCAAAAACGGTAGTCTCATGTTTTATTGAATACAACATGATGTTCATTGTGTTAATACGAAGGAGTATTAGGGCCACATTGAGAAAAACAATTTATTGTGCATTTTGAAAATGCTCATCGGCTTGCAATGTTCAAATGCAAGGATTTCGATGATTGCACCTTTGTACAGTACAGAGGGGATTTGCAGATTCACAAGACACACGGGGGAGCGACGTCGCTCGCTCTCCATTCATTTCCTATGGAACGTGTGCGATGAGGCGACAATAGCCCCTAAAAGACAGTTGATCAAGTTGTTTCATCTACTTAGAGCATTTTGTAGATGGTATAGCAGCTGTTGCTGCTATGACGACTTTGAATTTTTTTTTGAAAAAGTATTTGGACTTTATTTTCAAAATAGTATTTCTACTTCATTCTCAAAACAGTATTTCCACTTTATTCTCAAAATAGTAGTTTTACTTTATTCTCAAAATAGTATTTCTACTTTATTCTCAAAATAGTATTTTTACTTCATTCTCAAAATAGTATTTTGACTTTTTTTTTCTCAAAATTTGGACTTTATTCTCAAAATGCACAATTTATCTTTTCTCAGTGGCCCTAATACTCCGTCGTATGTTAATTACGCCCCTATTTGAGTTAAAATGAAGTTCACACTTTGTTTTTATAGCTGAGCATTTAGCTAGCTTCATTCTGTAGCGCTCCTAAAGCTGCGCTTTGGAGAGAGTGAGGCACGCTGTTTTTCCCCGCTTTCATTTTTTCTGCTGATCTAAGCTAAGATAAATTAAGCTAAGCTACATACTGTACCCCATGGACCGGACTGGGACCCATATTAATTTTCTCAGTATTTCTAAAGTATTTGTGGCTGTTAATAAGAAAATTACAGTACATTCAAGTTCTTTTGTATTTCGTAATAATTTTTATTAAATGTGAGTATTTTTAAATCCAGTTTAGTTTGATTTAAATTTAAGAGTGCGGTTTATTGCTGTTTATCATTTTCAGTGGTGTTTTTAGTTATTAGATTGAAGGCGGTTTTGTAGATATTTCCCTCTCAGTGAACACCAACACCTCTGCATGCTTGTTTCACTGACAGATTTTATAACCCCACAACTTCATTTTGGATAGTTTTCCATAAATTAAATGTAGTTTTTAGTTTTAAGTTGAGCTTATAGTTAATTATAATAACTTTGATTCACACTTGTGTTTTGGCAGGTTGTGCATGCCAGCAGAAACCATTCATGAAAGATGCCCCCCTGAGGCTCACTGAGCTACACTCCATCATCTGCTAAGCAGGTAACTGCTGTATATTTTATAGAAGAACAAAGGCAGCTTGTGATGAATGACTGTGTTATAGGTAATGAGCTTCTAACCAGAAACAAATGTTTCAAGCTCAAAAATGTATCAAAACTGAACATCAGTTTTTAGTGTTTATATGGTCTGCGGTTGATTTACTTTTATGTTTATGGGTGCACAGCCTGGAGATGCCTCTGTGTCAATCAAAGATTTCAAATCCCAAGATTTATTCAGTCCCCCTCCCATCTGTACAGTGACCAATGGAGAGAGTGCACACCCAGCAAGGTGCTAGCTAATTGGGCATACTGAGAATAGGAAAAGAAGAAAATAAGCACCTTCTTCTCTTATGTGACATTTATTGAAAGTGCTGATGGATCAGCACAAAGCTTTCTTTAGGCTGTGTGAGAAGAGCTTTGTTGTGAAGCATCATCTGTTTTAGGAGATAATTTTTATGTCTTTTTTTCTTTTCTTTTCAGTTTGTGTTTTAGTTCTGCAGCACAGAGTTACAAGAGCTCGAACAGGGAGAAAGGATTTCCCATGCAAACTCATGGGACTCTAAATTAAGCGCTGACAAAAATGCAGCTTTCTTAAAACCCAGTTTAGAGTTTTATTACTTTCTCAGTTCACTTTGAATTAAATGCAGAGTTCTATAAAGTGACATCCAGGGAAATATTTAGGAGCAGATAGCTGAACTTTCTTGAGCATCGAAATTCTTCAAATTTGTCATGTAACGCTGCTTAGCTTAGCTCAGCTTACCATAGCATAAGGTAGGTACTTGGATAGACCCGTTCGCGCATGCCAACAGTGTGTTACACCGGAAGAAGCGTTAGCAATTTGTACTGACTCGCATTATGCGAAGCGCTAAAAAAATGGGACCCCGTAGCTCCCGGTGTCTAAATATGACATAATTTTCATTCTCCGCCATCTGGGGACTTCTGCGAAGTTTGTCCGGTTCAGATCCAATTTCTCTAAAAAACTGTTATATTTTTGCAAAGAAATGTGAATTTATCTTGCACCCTCACACCCCTCACACCACCAAGAAAACCCTCTATATCGATTATTTGTTCCCTTAATCACAAAACTATGACGTTTGAAACAATAATTTGACCAACCCGGTACTTTATGAGGCACCGCCATTGCCGAGGGACATTTGCGAGATACCAGGAAATGCTGAAAAAATAAGTTTTATTATTTTTTGATCAATGCATGAACTTATTTAATTGTTTTTACCCAAATATACAATTTGTAATGGATCCAATTAATAAAAAATTTAAATACAATTCGTAATAAATATATTAAAAATATTTAAATAACAAATATAATGTATTAAAGATATATTAAATATAAACAATTTAACACAAATATGATAAATATTATACAAATATGACAAATATTTCAATTTTCTTTTTCTTTTCAAGAACATGATGAAGACAAATTCTTATTGATAATTTTGGGAATCAAGTTTTGACTTGTACTAAGGAGGTTTTACAAGTAATTGCTGGCTAATATGTGTCCGTCAGCCTCAGTCATTTGCAGATTCATAATCGTTGTCAAATTCCCTTCATTTTGATATACTACTTGCTATATTTTGGAAATGATCAAAATTCAGTCAGGTTAAGTGCTAATACCAGGGCCATAATGTAAATGCAATCCTAAATCTGATAGTTACCTGTAGAATTGCTAAGAACATGATTGAAAGCCTATTTGAAGATGTAATGCTTTTTATTTCAAAATCATAAGAAAGAAAAATCTGTTTTTTTTTCATTGTTTGACCATTAAAATGTATTAACGTATCCTCAGATTTGCTGGATTCAAACCCCACTACAATGTTTGCCCCTGGTCCGATTTTCAAAAACTAAAGTGTTCTGTAACCTGTGTGAATAGTTTCATCAGTTTAGCTTAGAATTTAAATCAAACTGACAACTTTCAAAATGTATCCAAGTATCTACATTATGCTGTAATGTATACCATATGAATATGGACTATGACTTTAAGGCTAACAAACATAGATGCAAGCCTGATAATAGTGCTTCATAACCTCTCTCCTGTTTGAGTGCAGCATTTATGCTATGCTATGCTAAGCTAGCATCAATCCTCCCACCTTGACTCTTGAGAGGAAAGTGAATTTTTCAAAATGTCAAACTGTTCCATTAACATTGCTTATTTTTTCATCGTGTGCTCATGTAGAATATTGGCTACTGTGTGTTTCAACAACACCCTGAAAGGAAATCAATAGCTAATCGTCAACACATAGAAACTCTTCTGTCTGACTCACTGAAGTATATCATTTCACAACAATTTCACATTTTATTTTGGTCTTTAAGGGTTGTTCTCTGGTACTTGTGTCAAAGCTCGCCTTGTTTTCCACGTTAGCCATCAAGACTAAAACTCTGGTTTGTGCTGCTCGAGTTTGTTTTGCTGAGGGGAAGACAGAGCAGTAGAGGATGTATACACGTGGGGGAAGAGCTGCAGTAATAGAACTCAGCTGGAGTAGGTTACTTGAGGGAATGCTTCAGGAGCGGGAACAGAGCCAGAAGAGTGAGGAAACATACTTCACTTTATTGATTTTGTCGATCGTCTTAAATGAGGGGCACTCCAGGCCAAGGGCTCACCTCTGCATTTTCTCTCTGTGTGCCTGCTGTGTGGTGGACAACATGCAGAGGTTATGGGAGGTGGGAATTATGTATGTTTTTATGTTAATGCACGGGGAAGGCTTGTCTGTGTGTGTGAGACAGACACATCCAGCATCATGTATATGATGATGCCGACCTTTTGTTTTCATGCTGCCGCGTCGGCGGTTGAGCCCATTGTTTCGGTCACGTGCACCTGGAAGGCCTCAGTGAGCCAGCCTGCACCGCCCCTCCACAGATCATGACCTCTCGCATTACACCAGAGATACATGCTACTATTGTGACTTATTCATCAACTGTGACTCGGTTATAAATGGCTTTTTAAGGCAAATATTGATTAAGTCAAGTGCAACATCACTTGGCTTAAAGCAAATGTCCATAAGCAATTATAGCTCATAGTCTCTTTTCCATTTTTGCCTTGGCTGACATGCTCATCTGTTTTATATTCCCATATGTGCTGTCAGGGGGATGGCATTCCTTCTCTGTACAGTCAACGGTTATTCAGTGACCCTGAAGTTTTACCCCAAAGGCATGTACGCAGTATTACAGCCACTTCAGTTTCAAAGAGTGTTTTATGAAAAACAACGATTTGTGGAAGAAAATACGTTCATGATCACAAACATCTCATAATACTTGGATTATTATGTATTTTATGAGAGGTCCTCCTCCTCTCCACAATGTGTCTGCCTTCATTTTGCAGTGATATTAGGAACCTGTTTACTTTTATCAGCTGCACTTAACTAATATCTAATTATGACATCAGAGCTGGGCTCTAAGCCAATCACGGTGCAGTATTCACCAGGAAGGAAACCTTAAACTTTAAACAAACTTTGCAATGAAGTGTTGTGTGTAGCATTTAAACTGATTGCACATTGATTCATTTTGGTAAGAGAGATTAAATACATTTATAATATGAACAAAGCAGTTGAAGGGTTTTGTGGAAAAAAAAAGCATATCAGACACAAATTACTGTTCAAAGTGTTTCTCATAATTCAGTGTTCTTTCTCAAAGCATGTCTGGAGGGGATCTGTGAATAAGAGACATAAAAATGTGTAAATCCAATCGTGGAGTATCACAGTGATCCTGCAGGCTGCAGTCATCTGGTCATCTTCCACTCTTACTCCATCTTCACATTTAGGTCCATGTGGGCTCAAAAGCTCAACTTTTTGATAGTATACAGTACATGTAAAAAATGCTACTAATCTGACAGCGATTTATCATATTTATCAGTGCTTTGTTGCATTAAACATAAAAAATAGGAATACATAATGTTTTTACATTTAATGCAGCAAAGCATTGATAAATGGAGCAAATCTCTGTTGGATTAGCAGCTAATCAAACTAATCTTTAGTTTCTGCCTTTGAGCACACGGCGCTCTTTCAGCTGGCGCAGTTTATTTTAGAGCATCACTGTTTTTTAATCTCAGCACAATTAAACTGCTCGGCTGACACCCCTTTCTTTTTTGGCTTGCCTACATGTCGTCTTTCTGTCGAATCTCGCTTTGTAGCTCCACCTTTGCACCGCTGTTTGGTGCCACTGTTGTAGATCAGGACTTATTTTATAGGGTGGATGTTTGGTGTTTTCTTCCTAACAGCTCAGTTTGCCTCAAGTATCTTTGTATGATCTCAGTGTTATTCCTGAATCTCTTTGTTATCCTGTATGATTATGCTTTCTGTGACAATAACAGTTTAGCTACACTCTGGGAATTCAGATGATTCTACACGCTGCATCATCTTGTTCTTGTCCTGCAGTTCATCTTCATCTGTTATAAACCAGCTAAGCTTGCTCATCTTCTCACCGTCTCATTTCACTACACAGAATCCCAAAGAAACCACTGGGCAGGATCAGTTAGTCCCAGCCAGCTCTGTGGTTTTCCTGTTCTTTATTAAAGAGTAATCAAACATCGGTTTAAGTGGAAAATAAATATCCAGATCTAATAAGCTGCTCAGCCGGATCATGTAAATGCAAATTTTCAAGCTGGTTCCTCTCTGTCCCACTGAGGGGAGAACAAGCCACAGCAATCGCCTCCTCCACCCTCGATTGTAAATCAAGGAAAATAATGGCTGGATAATGACCAGTTTGCGGTCCCAAGCAGATTGAATGATAACAAACCTCGCGTGTTGCACGCAGCTTTTCATTTAACATCCTATCATGGGGAAAGCCGGCGAACAGCTTGGTGTGGCTCATTAAAGGGGTTGTTGATGCCTTGTAAATTTTGCGGAGCAAGGGGTTGAAAATTCACAGGACAGACTTCCTGATAGGGTAAGACGGGGTTTATTCCCCACCCACGGGGGCCCCCTGTACCGTCGCAGGGAGCCGCGGGATCTAAGAGGACCAGCGAGCCGCCGACTGCATTGCAGTTGTCTGTTTTCTAATGTGAAGGAGTACGAGGAGTGTGAATGAAAAGAGAAGAATACCCGCTTAGACACGTGCTAAATAATAGACATATAAATTGCTTCGTTTTCCTGTTTGGGGAGATGCTGATTTAGCTGCTAATTGGTGACAGAAGCTGTCAAACGGGTGGCAGATAGTGATTGTGGTGGCTTCTGTCAGGATTAGGTGAGAGGGAAGAAAAAGGAGCTTTCTTCTGGTGAAGGCAAAGACAATATGACGGCGGTCCCCTCCCTTGTCTGATATTTACCCAAAACACATTAAACAGATAAAGAAGAGAAAAGAAACAATAAGCTCGGGATTATGGACCCTGTCTCTTGCCTTCGTCTTGTGCTCTCATGTCTTCCTTTTTTCTTTCCTCTAAGCTGTCTCTGTGATTGATTAACGTGTTTGTTTGAAGAAATTCTGAATGTTTGCTTGCACGATGAAGCACGCGGACGCACAAACACACGCGTGACGTGCACACACGCTCACACGCACAGAGACAATGAACTGGCTGTAAGCAGAGAGGCGGCGGAGGAGACGGATAAAGACTGACTGACTGATCTCTCGAGGGCATCTTCCTCTAACCCTGCCTTGACTCTCCTCCCTTTTCTCGGGAGCATTAAAATGAACAGTAATTAGGCTTTGATACTCTGGCAAATGAACAGTAATTAGAGTGTGCTACTGTGGATCCTCTGCCTGAGCTGCTCATTGAATATTCACACCATTATTGAACGTTAAGATTAGCTTGCCGCTGTCATGCACAAACAGTGTGGCATGGCAACGGCCCTTTGCAGATGGTGTTAGGGGGATGGTGGAGGCGTGTGTGTGCGTGTGTTCGTGTGTGTGTAGACAGGTCGCCCAAGCCTGGCGGACCCTCAGAGGGGATTTTCTGGTTATTAGATCCTTGCCAGATCATGGGCCAATTATAAAGAAAACTGTCAGTCAAGGCAAAGTGGCTATGTGATTAACGGAAAAGGACAAAATCAGGTGAGGAGTGTGAATCTTTCTGGAGGCAGCTTTGATTTGCTAATAAGAGGGAGAGGGAAAGGACCGGGGCAGGGTCCCCAGCTGTAGTCCTGCTTTGCTCTCTTCATTTTCACTGTGACCTTCTTAGCACTGCTGGTCTAATCTGTGCTGCAGAGAAGACGTAAAGAATGGCTCTCGTGGGGGGTTTCTGGGTCCAGGCTCTGAATGAGGCACAAGGGGTTAGCCGCCAAAAGTGAGAGCGCCCCCCACTCCCAACCACAGGGACATGAGTAATCAAATAGTTCCTTCAGCATGACAAGGGACAAATACTTCCTAATTACCCTAATAGTTTTAAAGACTTTTTACTCTTGATAAAAAAAGGGGGGGGGAACACTTAAAGCTATGTCACAGAGAGGAGGAGGAGTGAAGGGTTAAGAGGAGGGAGGGGGAATTGCTTGTCTCTGAGAGCATCCTCGGCAGGCAGAAGCTCCGTTCGTTCCTCTTCCTAATTTCTAAAAGCGCGACAGTGTATCCTAATTCAGTGGCTGCTGACCGGGGCTGACATTGAGGGGCGTGGTAGGGCCTTTTTTTCCTTCCTCCCGGCCACGGTTTCTGGCTGGGGAGAAGCAAACGCAGAGGGGAGACAGGCAGCACAGTGCCAGCGCTATAATGAAGCGCGGGAGACAGCAGGCCTGACAGCTCTGGCAGGTGATGCATGGGGCCCATGCTAATTCTTCAGCAAGCCAGTGATGGATCCTGAAATCTTGACCACACATCCCATTAGCCCCTGTCTGTGACAGGAGAATAAAGATATTAAAAAATCCAGGCGAAGTTGAGAGGAAGGGGTGCAGGGGGACTTGGAGCGGGATGTGGACAGCCAGTCAAAGGACCTTACGCAAACCTCCAAGTCCTCTGCAATATTTTCAGCAGCAAAGTTATTGATGACTTAACCTCTGGGGTGCAGGTTATGGGTGATGGATACTATGCATCCCCAGCGTGGAACAGCAGAGGATAACAAGGTAGACAGTGAATCACCTGCCTCCAGCTGATAAAAATAGAATATGACACACTCTACAGCGTATCCACTGCAT
>VUQK01020270.1:27996-39830 GCA_015106715.1 Bujurquina vittata
ATCCACTGCATTATTCCACTGTAAATTCTAAAGAGATGAGTGAACTGGGCTTTCCTGTAAATAGATTAGCTCATTGAATGGGTTTTCTATGGGCTCAGCTGTTCTGTGCATCCCCACTGCTCTGGCTTTTGCATCTTAGCACTATGAATGCATGGACTGTTTATTAGCCTGTCCCTGCCAGCTCCTCTGCGACCTCCCCTCCCTTCAGGAGCAAGAAAGAGTATGGAAGTAAGAAGCAAAGGAGGGCGTAGAACTCCTCAACTATCAAGCGCTCAGGTGTGTTTACCATATATCTTTTATGTTCCTGTGCAGGATAGGGCTAATATTTGTGACAAGTTTTGTATGAAATATAAATGACTCAGTCTTGATACAAATAGGAAAACTGGTAGCGAGGCGAGCCGACTCGCAGCCAGGCCACAAGAATCCTTCCCATTTCTCGGGGTTGACAAATAGCACGGAGGAAGTTCCAGGGGAAACTGAGAGGTTACTGTGACAGACAAGGAGCACAATTATCACACCATGATGAAAGAGCCGTGGCGAGCGCGCGTCGCACCGTTAATTACAGTCCTTTTTCCACCAGCCTCTAATGTGAGGAAAAACACGCGATGACAAGTGTGTAAAAGAGCAAGCACTAAATTACTGTCAGGAAAAATAAACGGAGGATCGCGCGGCCCGCACAGTGATTTACGGGGGCAATTAGTCACCGCCCCACGGAGATGCTGAGGACAGCAGTGCGGCTGGAGTGTGTCAGGGAGAGAGAGTGTGAGAGACACCCCTACGCTCCACCCACACGCCTAAAAAATAGGATGAGAAGCAGGAGAGTGTTCTCTGTGCTCTTGGCGGAGTGACCTTTGTCTGGCAGAGGGCCTTTCTCCAACTTTTCACTGGCTCGAAAGAAGTTCAGAAATAAATGATCAAGCAAAGAACAGTGCTGTGAACATCCTACTTCAAATCAGTGCCATGTTGTCATATGTATATGTATGATAATAGAATGAAAGGAGGAACATCGATATGGAGCCAATTTAGGTCAGCATCACTTGTTTTATGCTGAAGTAGGTTGATTACGGCGCAGGTGTAAGACAAGCTAAAGCAATGTCTGTCATTACACTATCAGTGGAATAGAGTCTTTTGTCTTAAGTCGAATATGTCAGCATACTTGAAATGCTAAGTGTCTGAAATGAGCCACACACACACACACACTACTATCAAACATCAAATGGGCTCTAATTGTTTCTAAACGTGACACAAGTTAAGATGCTTCAGTTTAAAGCCCGCCATCACATCTCAAAGTGATGCTTGATTCCTCGTCTCGTCTCCGCGAGCAGCTTCTGAGACAGGAGGTCGCATCCCAGTCGTCACATGTCCCTCATATTTCATGCTCGGCAATGAAACGAGCCTTTCATCACGTATTAAAATACCTGCTGTACTTTTAAGGAAGTAAGACCACTGGGAATATGCCCGAGTGAATGGAGAGCCCATTGATTAGTAATGGCTGATGACAGATGGTGTCACATCATCTTTGTTAATTTCACTCATTCGGAGCCACTGAACAAACATGGCGTGCTGTTTGGTTTTTACTTTCTTTCTCTGAGGGAAATTTCTGAAATGATCGGCTATTGTTGCATAAATCTGAAGCTCTTCTCAGGAGATTGTCACACTGTGATATCTTACAGACATGTGATGAAATAAAGCAAAGACGGGGGTGGGCGCAGTGAAATTGATCTTAATATATCCATCACAGCCACTAAAGACAGTCATAATTGAGCACTTTAAAGAAAACCCTCAGACACAGACTCTTGACTTGCTAAGCTTCTGAAGCGTTCACGTAACGCTAACGCTTGATGCTAACATGACAAAATGTGTTGGAGGACGCTGACGGTCTGATCGGCGCTGTCATGCTAGTATACATATTTAGACTGAGCATTTGCAAATGTATTGTAGGACAATAATAACACTGCCAGTAAGCTGAGTGTTATGAGCAGTGTGATATCAAGTGTGTGTATGGGGTGAAGGGGGGGTGGGGGTGGGGGGGTGGAGCGAGAGGGCGGGGAGATCGGGGGATCGGGGTGGGGGGGTGTATTCTCCCGGCCATACAAATCCAGTAGAGGCTAGTGAGTGGGCTTGCTAGGTTGAGCCACATTTCCAGGTCAGTGGCCTTGAGCATGCTTGGTTACAGCTGCCTTGCCCGTTCCTATTGGCAAAGGTGCCATAAGACAAGGTTGCAAAGGGCCATAAGTGGTGAGGAGGAAGCAGCGGAGAAGCTAACCAGGAGAAGACCATATGTATGTCCAGTGGACTGCTTCCCTCAGGCTCTCCTTGGCTCTCTCTCTCCCCCACATCCCGACTTCACTGCAGTATCCACTCGTTTGCCAGGGCTATATAAGTGCCAGGACATCAGACTTCCTCAAGCTGTCAGCCTTGCTTTTCCCCAGAACAACACAATGTGAGACTGGAGGAGAGAAAAAAAACTGCTGCAGAGGAATAAGATTGGAAAAAGCTCCGATCTGTTTTAGCTTCAGCCGCTGCCACGGCCAATTAAAGGCCGTCACGATCGCCCACAATCAGCGGCTTTTGTCGCCGTAGATGTTTGAGGACATTTTATTTTGGTCTTATAATTCCAAAGATCATTTTCATCTCATGTTACTTGATAAATTCTCATCTGTGGACTGAATTGGCCAGGACTTGCTCTGCCCACCAAACATGTTTCAGAGTCTGTAGATAAGGAAGCTTTGAATTTATAAATTGCTAAAAAAAAATCTTAATTTCTCTCTTGTATCTATTCCGTAAACATGTAGCGTTACCTGACAGTTGGTTAGCTCAGCTTATCATCCAATCAAATGAAAGTTTATTATCACGTGCATGGTCATACAGGGTGCAACTAGCACTGACATGCTTTAACAACTACTCTTACACTATAGTACACGATGGAGATATAAATAGAATGATTTCAAGGGATACAATCAAGAATATAATCAAAATCAAAAAGTGGACTAAAATGGAGGTGAAATTCTTAACAAAATGTAGTCAATAAAATATGTAAAAGTAACAAAATATATATAAAATGTAGGAAAATGAAGCAAAAAAATGTATACACTGGAATATACATACTATACACTGGAATGTAACAAATATTTACATTAAAATATAGCATGGCTTTCCTCCACCCGACAGCCAGAGATAATATGTCAGTTATTGAGCTTTAGTGGTGCTGGCGGAGGGATTTTGTTACAGCTGGACAGAGCTCGGCTCACTCTGTGATCTCTGTCAAGTATCTGAGCTAAGCTAAGCTAAGTGGCTGCAAAGTCTTGGCCCGATAAACATCTATGAGCCCAACAAGAGAGTGAAAGCTCTGTCGGCTGTTTGCTGCAGCTACAGTATGTGTAGCTGTAAGTACTACAAATACTAGATTACATACTGCATATGTAAAGCAGAGCTCACTTGCATCACAAAAATAGAACAAATCTTTTTTTCTGCCTCGCTTCACAAATCTGTGTACACTCTCAAATAAAACCCACATGAGGAATTTATTAATGCTAATTATCAAATTAATTTTGCCCCCCCCCCCTTCTGCCGGCTTTGCATTGTGTTTTTCTTGTTTATCAAAGGAAGCTATTTGAAAAGGTATTTTTTTCATAAAAGAGATGCAAGTGTGAAAACACACTTATTCTGCCTTTATGGCTTCCGGTGTTCTGTGAAAACAGGCTTTGAAATTAGACTCACTAACTGGCAATGAAATAAGAGACAGCCAAGAAGAAGAGGAGTTAAAAAAATAGGGCTTATGAATCAATATGGGCAATGGGGGAAGGCCAAATGTAATAAATAATACAATAACAAGCCTAACTAATGAGCTGTTGTGAGGGTGCAGTTCACAGAATAGTCCCTTTGTATGAATCCCTGCTAATAATCTTGGGGAGCCAGCGGATGATGAAGTGTTGCCATAAGGCAACACCTGTGCAATTAAAGCAGCGGATTCTTTTGCACGTAACATTAATTTCAGCCCTTTATGAAGGCCCGATGAGCACACTAATAATCTAGTCTACTTGACTCCATGTCTGGCTGAAACAGAGCATCTAATTAGGTAAAGGTAATTAATTAGAGATAAACGGAGCTAATCAGAGCCCGTTAGCACTCCCACTTTCTTGGCATTAAGACATGGAGCCTCCTGCTCTCTCATTGGCCGCCCTGTCATGTGCTCAGTGAACATGAAAAAGATGTTTTTAACAGAGGCTCTGTGATCTTACAGTGAACCAGTCTGCTCCCCCAAACTCTGCTGCTTCAGATTAACCCTCAAACTTACTGATAGTTATTGTTTTAGCAAATGTAACGTTGGTCTGAATAAACTATTAGAATAGTTACAAACTGTGGTGCTGGCTTAGTTTGAGTGCATTAAAATCAAAGAAATGATACATTAGCATAAATTCAATCAGCAACTATTCTGATAAAGTAAATAATCATGTAAACACACACACACACACGCGCGCACACATATACACACACACACACGCACACTGTGCTATTCTTACATATGAAAGGAATTCTTTAAAAATACCAATGCTGTGGTAGAATTTCAGACCTAAAAATGAGAAGCCCCTCGTGGCTTAGCCTGCAACCTCTAACAAGAAATCATATTAGAGATACATGGATATGATCTTGTTGCCTTTCCACCAATGTTTCATACGGAAACATTAAGCCCCAGACAGCAAACATCCAGCTTCCCATGATTTTTGTTCTAATTTTCATATGAAAGGTGAAGCGGGGAACCCTGGATGGATCCATGTTGCACTGATGCAACAGCAGCAAGAAGAGCCTGTGCTTCCACTCGTGTACCTATCATGTCCAATTTTTTTTCCAGCAGATATTCCAGTCTTTGCATATGTGCAAATACTGTTTGAAAATGGAAATTTAATGGTTATTGTAATGAATGTTGACTCAACAGATCAGAAAGGCAGGAGGGGAGGAAACGCGAGAGAACCTGAGAGGAGAGGTTTGTTTAGATGCTCGAGTGTCGTTGGATTTCATGAGGAGGAATGATTTGGGGGAAACATGATTATTTTTTCCCTCTGCTTTTCCTCGTACACAGGGGAGTCGTCTGCTACAAGAAGGCAGGGCGCTCCCTCGACACGCATCATTAGAAGGTTTTTTACAAGCGACAAGCAGGCTATTTGGCTGTCATTGGGATTGTTTGAAGAGAATATGTTTCTGCACCGTACTCCAGGGAGCCCCACATCAGGAAAAAAATAGATCACCCTTGAGCACTTGACATTGCTGTTATGCATTTGTCAATATTAAGGCTAAGAGGTTGGGCCAGTGTGTGTAAATTGGGAGTTTGGTGGATTCACTTGCCTCGGCTGTGAGCTGACCTTTAACCCGCCGTGTCACTCATTCACTAACCTTGTTTCTACTAATTGCTGAATTCAGCCTCGCCAGTAATGCTCAATTATTCAGCCATGCAAAACATACTGAGCAGTTCTAACGAGGTTTCTTATGTGCTAACACCAGCGCAACGAGGATGCTCATGTTTTCAGCTCTTTGGTAATTATTGAACACAACATGATTTTATTGCATCCTTTCAAACTTTCTGGGAGCAGCAACGACAAAAGAGACGCATTCGAAGATGAGCTGTGAAGAACAGCAGTGAAATGTGAAGGAGCGCACTGTGTGGACATGATGGACTGTCAGATTCTGTTCCTGGCCCATAATGCAGCCATCACTGGCCCAAAGTGCAGGGTGTGTGTAGCGTTTACAATTGAAATGAGGCAGAGTGCAGGCATAGAGATCCTCATTATATCATTTCCCCAAGGGCTGAGGCCAGCGCTCCAGTTTGAAAGAAAGGAGACAAGTGCATCCTCGCTGCTCTCCAAAGACAGGGACAAGTAGCAGTTTGGTTTCAGCACCAATCTCTAAATGGCTTTTCAAAAGCAAAGGGAGGCCAACACAGCGCAGAGAGATTTGTGTCGGTTTCTGCGATTCTGGTTCATTTGTCTGCTCTTCACCATGGGCGAAACAGGCAAACACGGCATACGGGGTCACATCTGATTCCCTATTGGAGACGAGATGGCGAGAGGACGGCAGGAGTGCGAGGCGGCGTTGCAGCACTCTGCCGTGTCCAAAAGTATCTGCATCAGTGGTGCTGATTGTGAGGCACCCGCTGGCGCTGTTTAGATAGTTTGACTACATCAAGCTCCCTTCCAGACGGCTCTTACTGGTGCGATTAGAGGAGGGTGAAGATGAAAGGTGTTCGGTGTATTTTTAAAATTGTTGATTTTCAGTGTAATGATAGCTCGTGCAATTAAGCACTGGCTCCAGGCTCTGCGTGTCCTTGTGAAAAAAATCTCAATTATTTGTGTGAGTGTAAGTGAGAATGAACGAATGTGTGTGGGCATGTCTGCCTGTGCTTCACACACATTTGCTACATCGATGTTAGGGTTTTAATGTTATGCAGCAAACAGCTTTTTCCATTAGTGCTCTGTAGATGTGATCACTTTCTTGATATGTGATGTGGATTGACTCAGTATGTTAATGTATTTGATTAAATTAGCCCTCATAATGTTGGGATGGAAGAACCCAAAAAGCCTTTTGAAATTCAGATTAATGGAGAAAAAAAATGCACACATTGTAACATCTATAAATGAAGTTGTTATTCATTTTTTCCTTCTGCCGTTCAGATCCCCAAAGTGTGAACATGCTGTAAACATGCAGTAACAGCGCCAGCAGCAGGGTTCTCATATTAGTTATTGAAATGAACGTGCCTGACAGCAAATGTTTCCTCTTGGATTGAGACATAAGTCAGCATTTTCTTTGTTTTCTCCTGCATAGGTTTCACGGTATACATGACACAACATTTTTTGTTTGTGGGTGTGCACGCATGCAGTGATGGGGGCTGGGGTGAAGCTAACCTGTAGGGGAGATTGTCAGAAGGGCTAAATTTGCCATGAGAGTAATTGTGCTGTTCCATGACATTCACTTCTGCTAAATGTAATCACTTTAAATAATGTCAGTGACATCTTGTGAAGTATTTGGTGGAAGAAAAAGGCACGATGTAGGGCAGGCATCTTAGTGTGTGATCCCGGCTGTCTGTGCGTTATCTTCTCTTTCATTAGAGATGAACAGCCGCGGGTCGGATGGGTGGTGGGCGGGAGGGGGGGTCAGGGAATGTGTGTGTGTGTGTGTGTGTGTGTGTGTGTGGATTCAGAGGGTGGGCAGTGGGCACAGGAGGGGGTGGCTTCACTGGAGATGGTAAATAGGATTATAAAGAGGACCCTAGTGTTGCCTAGAAGACAAAAGTGACTGATGATTAGCTTAATATTTGTTACACAATGCAACACTGGCTGAACACTGTGAACATTTATTGCTAGTGCCAGCCACTTTCAGCAAGCATTTCATCACACCCAGCTCTGGCCCTGTGAAATCTCTCGTAATTTTACAAACAGCCAGCGTGTTAGAGAAGCAGAAAAAAGGAGAGAGCATGTTATAGGCGGCTGCCTGATGTGCCTTCTATACCTTGAGGCATGGTGCTGGAAAATTCAGCGTGAACTTTCGACACTTAAATGCTAAAATGCGACTGATTTGAGATGATAATAGGCGCCCTAATAGAAGCTGATCCTTTGCAATGGCTTGGAGTCTTATAGCACACAGCTGTAATGCAATGTGAGTCGACAGTTAGGGGGAAAAAAATGGAGAAAGGCACAGATAGTGAAAGATAACACAACGCATAACCCTCCTCGCTGGCTGAGAGGGAAACATGTCTCGTGGTGCTCTGCTATGTATCAGGGTCGGTCGGAGGTAGCAGCAGATTGGAGAGGGAGCGGGACACGGGGCAGGAGACAGTAAGTGGAGTTGGCAGAGTGAGGATCCAGGCGAGAGGGCTTGACGGTGTAAGAACGGAGCTGACCCCTCAGCCCTCCAAGATCCACAAATGGATGGAGGCGTTGGACGGGACAGGCCTGAAGTCAGAGACCTGCTCAAGGTTGACAAGAGTCAGGGTCAACCTTCAACGAGCCCGGCTGTAAACAAGTTGCTAGAAGAAACCTAAAGGGCTCAAACCACGAGTGCTTCCATGGTAATTCTTCACTTATTGCCATGCTGAATTGGCCTTAAATGTTTGAGGGTTGCCTCAAAGGAAGAAACTCCAAGTGCACCAAGTGTTTGCTTCAGTCACAGAAACTATGTTGCGTATTTTACTTCACTGCAGGGGTCGGAAATGTTTGGCTCACGCAGAAACATATTTTCAGCATTTGCACTATCTCCCAGTCACCTGACGTTCTCCCAAATGCAATAAAAGGAAATTAATGTTTCTAGAGTCCTCTTAAAGGTCCAACTTTATTGGTGTTTCATGCTCAGAGACACACAAACACATTTCTCTGATCTGCATCTTTCTGGCAAACCAATATAACCTCATTAACTCCCTTTAATCCTTAAACACGGATCCTAGCTTCACTCTGTTAGTGTGTCTTAGAGTTGGACACACTAATAGAGCTGATCTCACTGACTGTCCGCCTGTGAGCGTCTCTCAACATCAACAATGATTCTACAGTGAACACAGTTTATCAGCACACCACGACACATGTTTGCTGGCCCCTCCCTTTTCCCTACATATTCAAGATGGCAGCCACTGAAGGCGAGATGTGTTTTTCCTGCATCCAGTACACCATTAAAGTACTCAGAGAGAACTTCACCTAGCCTTAGTGGTCCTTTAATGTAAATGTTGACGTACTGGATTTCCCATGAGAAAACTTCTGTTGCACTCGTGGTGACCACCAAAATTTTGTTAATGTAAAGGCTCTGCAATACTTTGAGAATTCAAGCAGCTGGATAGTTTACGTGGGATGATGATTAAGTAAACTGCAGCGGTTAAAGTCATGGAAGAAGCTTCTGCACAGAGAGAAACAGTAAATCTGACCATCAATCGCTTGTTGGTGTGATGAATTTGAACCTGGTTACAGTGTTTTTGGGGAGATTAGTTGTACAATTGTCAGCCTGATGTCCGCTTAATAACTGTGCTAAGAGTCTTTAATCTCTATCTTACAGTCAGATATGAAACTATGTGGTACGACTGAGTTAACGTCTTTGGTGAGTGATGAGGAGAGTGGACTGAGCAGCAGGAATGAGCGTCTCCATGAGACTGGTCGTCCTGACTGAGATGAAAGTTGTGGGAGGAGCTTCAGATATGGTGGAGATAAATATGGATAACTTGTGACTGAAGAACAATGTGTTTAAAAAAATAAACTTAATTTTCTCATCAGCATGCAGCGATGACCATGTCCCACACAGACAGACAGTTTATCAGGAGTTTTAATTAATGACGGGGGCTCTGCAGGGTACGAGGAGGAGGAGGAGGAGGCATGTGTGAAAATATGCATATATGGAAATCTTCTTCCTTTTAATGAAAACTGCTGTTTGCTGATTGTGAGCATTACAGTATTTCAGAAGTTTAAAGCCTGCTTCCCGCGCAGTGGATATTAACGCACAGACGTATCTTGCCTACTCAAAGACACAGAAGCCGGCAGCAGTGACACGCATGCTTGCATTATTATTATTTCTGATGCATTTAATATCCTCGGTTTAAGCTTTGAAGACAATCTTTGGGGAATATTGAATCTAACCATTCTCTTTTGCCCCGGATTCCTCTCTCAGACAAAACTTTGTTAATTAGCCCCGTACCTATAGGCAGAGTTTTCCTTTTCTGACTTTTCCCTCATATTATTAAAGATGCTGCTGACTCTTCCCACCATGCCTCTTCCTCCTCCTCCTCTGTTGTCTTGTTACTTGAATGTGCCATTGGCGTTTTTTTCTTCTCTTTTTTTCTTTTTGCATGCAAATTTGGGCCAAGCAGTTTTCCATCACCCTCCCATACCATTAATGGCTGTGGCCCACAGTTGGCCCTCCACGCCGGTTAAAGCAGTCTGCCTTAAGGCCCTCTTAGCCCATGCCACACCAGTGATGTCTTGTTAGGCGTTATCTCAGCAGCCTTGTTCTGGAGGAGTTCAAAGTCTTCACAAATCCAGCTGTCAAACCAAAGTTCGGCATGGGACCTTTTAGAATGTATTTTAGAGATCAGTGGGCCTTCCTGAGCCTGCCACCGCCTCATTGTTCTCAACTGCTGATTTTATAAACAGATTCATTTACAGTCTGACTTCATTCTGCAGGAACTTTTTTGCCTGAAAGATTTAAATTGATTCGGTTTTCCAGTCAGATCATGTTCATGCAGATAGGCTTGGAATGTATAATCCAGATCCTGAATCAGATGTCAATAATATTCAATAAAATGCATTTAATATTTCAGCGTTCACTATAAAAACTGGAACACGTTAAAGTTTTTTTTTAATAGATTACAGTAGAATTTTTAGGACATACAGGAAGAAGCAGTGGATATGTGTAAGTGGTTGCAACACCCCATTAAAGTGAGCTTGTCATCATTTCTGAGCTCCTCCCATTGTGGCAGGAAGTGACTGTTACAGGTAATTACCATATCAGTAACAAGAGTGAGAGAACTCAAGTCCTTCATTAAGTGTCCTCTGAGACGATGTGTTTGCACACTTTAGCTTACTGTAGGAACCAGTTGCAGCAGACCAACAAAAGCCACAAACCACCATTTCCATTTCCATTTCCTGCTCCATTCATTCCGTCTTTGTCTCTGTTAATGGGAAGGAAAAAAGCAAATTCATGTTCCAATGTCACACAAGATTTCAACGTCCACCTCGTGAACAAAGACACCCACGCGCACACACACATATTTACGCCTTTCTCATGGTGAGCTTTTTTGTATTTTGCAGGGTCTGTTAGTGTGTTGCGCTTTTTTGTTCTTATTGATTAAGAGTCGGCAAACTAAATTCTCCTAAACGAGCTTCTTGTTGAGGAGCAACAAGCAACAACGGGCTTTCAGGCTGTGACGTCAACAGCATTATAGTTTCAGACCCAGGGTGTAGTCTGTGTTCCTAAGATCACGGCCTTGTCTGAAGTAGAATAACAAAGCCAAATAAACAGATGATTATTAAGTAACAGGCACAGCCGAATGACGGATAACTAATTAATTTGTTTGGGAATTTATAACTGCTAATATAGGAGCCAAACATTTATTTCTCTTAGAGCAGCAAAGGCAACTTTGCAGACTCATGAGGACAATTTTAATGAAGGAAATCCATCCTGTTTGCAGAGTACACTTGCACAGCATTTCTTGCTTGCATAGTAAGAAGCTTGCACTCAGCTATAAGTGTAACATTACTAATGACATACTTTGAATATGATTCAAACTATTAAAAGCACTGCTGCAGATAAGCTGAATGAACACCCACACGTACAAAATAGCTGTGTTTGGTATTTTGAATAATTATATTTTCTGAGCTTTGATTTGCTTCTGACTTTAGGAATATGAAGTGATAACCTCCAGCTATGTGATTCACACTAAAGAACTGCTTTACATTGCCAAGGGGCCAATGCGTTCTCCCCCAACACACAAACGGATGTTGTTCACAACAATATGCAAAGTGCTATCACCTGGGACTCTCAGGAGGAAGTAGACTTTGGCATTAAATCACTGGAAAGTCATTATTCAAAGAAGTCCTATATTTTTGTTTTTATAGTGCACTAAAACATGATTTATCTACACTGAATATGTAATGTGGCATTACATATAGTAACGATAGGATTGCTGTATTTCACATCCAAGTAATTTAGCATATATGTGAGTAACTACATGTTTTGAAGCTGCATGAGGGGATATTTTATATTTGCCTGTTGTGTCTAATAAGAAGTCAAAGGTGCTCTTCCCAGCTCTGAACACTCCACACCTTTTACACCCACCGTGCACCACTCTCCACCCCCACGCTCAGCTTCCC
>VUQK01020270.1:39850-58217 GCA_015106715.1 Bujurquina vittata
ATATTTGCCTGTTGTGTCTAATAAGAAGTCAAAGGTGCTCTTCACAGCTCTGAACAATGCAGACCTTTTAAATCCAGCGTGCATCACTTTGTAAAGTGCTGGTCAGATTTGTCCTCGGGCACTTGTGTGCGGGAGGTGTACTTTGTAACCTCTGATCCAGACATATACAAGGAGAAGCAGAGGGGAGAGCCGTGTTTGAAAGCCATGTTTCTTCTGATACTGCACCCAGACAGGCTTTAACAATGCTGTAAAGCATAATGACAGCACCATCATCACAAGCAGTAAAACTATGCAGATGGTGGCAGATGATCAGCACCGCGTTAATGGAATACAAATGACTGCAGTCCAATACGACAATCCCCCAAAACTGTGCATCCTGTTAGGACAAAGGCAGGGTAATGGCCGCCTCTGGGACAATACAGAGCCTGCTGCACTTGGTGATTTTATGGCAGCAAACTTTTCATTTGTGCAAAGTTATTGAAGTTATTTGCAGGAAGCTGCAAAACTGACAGTGTGCTCATGTTGCCCATTAAATCCCATATGAAGGGTAAGTGTGTTCCCATTGTATGTGCTGTATCTGTTAATACAGCTGGATATTTACTGAGGCAATTCAGGTTAAGTACCTAAGATACACAGCAGCGTCCCAGCTGGGATTCCAACCTTCTGGTCACAAGCCTGGTCTTTTAAACATCTTTGCTAATTGGGCTGTGAGTAGATTTCAGAACCAGATCTCCCCTGGTTACCAGTGCCAGACAGAAACTTTGATCTGTTACAAGCACATCCTCTTCCAGCGTGGGCACAAACATACGAGGGCCTTTAACAGCAGTTAGTGCTGCAAGAAGGTTTTTAGGCTTCATTTGTTAACAAAGAGAATTTTATTTTCTCTGCACTTTTTCTTTCTACAGAGTTTCATCTCATCAACTCGCTTTTTCTGACACGATTTAAAGGAAACATGTTCATATTATAATCGTATAATATTAATTAGTTTCTTGTCTATATGCTGTATATGGGTGTAGTTTGTGCTGTCACCACTGGAATTTGTAGCTCCCATGCTAGACGCTAAACACACATGATGGAAAAAATTCATGCATGTGCATACTGCATAAAATCTGCACACATGTAGGTAAAAATGTAGAAAGTAGCAGGCTAGAAAATAACAACTCTGCTCAGTTTGCACAAAATATTTTTAATAATTTGGAAATGAGTGACAGAATCTAATTGGCAACATAATGTGCAACCGTCATCATTCTCATATTTCCCATATTGCTGTTTTAAAATCACTTCCTCTTATTTAAAGCTGCACATTTGTCATAGAGTTTGAGAAGCAGGTGGGACTGAATTTGTAGCAGACATGAAAAAGATAAATGAAAAGAAAATAAAGGATTTCCTTACACATGCAGCTTGTTTCTAATTCATGGTTAAAGCTGGGAATAGAAGAAAGCAGCATTTCTCTGAGCACACACAGATGTTTGAAAACACACTTGGAAATTATTTTTGCTAGAGATGGGTCAAGGTCAGAGGTCAAGGGGGAAAAAAATCAAGAATTTAAAAAAAAAACCCTATTTCTTTAAAATGGAAAAAAAAAATCACATATCCTTCAAAACTGGATTAATCTGATATTCGGTATCCAGCTGTGGAGGGCCAAGACCTGGTGCCAAACTGAACATCATCAGGCTTCGACCCAGATTCTGGGTTTGCAGGCTGCTTGATTTTAACATGGGAAACTCCATTTAATCATATTTTTGGCCACATCTCAGCTGGACAAAGAAATGTCAGTCTCGTGTGTTGCAGTAAGAAGCATCTCAGGATATGATCCGCATACTCCATAAGTCCGATCACTCAGTCCCCCGTCATCGCCAACCCGACACATCACGTTATCAGAGATAATTATCTCACTCTGAATGAGAGTGGAGAAGAAGAATGGAGGTGTTGTAATGGCCCAGACAAAGTCCAGACCTCCACTGGAACACTCATGTCCTGCTTTAATTCTAAATAAATGAAGCAATGCTGTAAAGAAAAGTTGCTCCACAGCGATGTGACAGACTGATAAGGTCATGCAGGAAGTGATCACTCCAAGTTATTGCTAATGTTGCTAAAGTTCTACAAGTATTCAGTCCTGGAGTGTACTTGGTTTTTCACAGGCTCCATGTGCCAACTTTTTCACATGAATAACATTTTCTTCATATAGGAGCGAAGATGACAGCTCTTTGTGAGAGGCTTTCCTCCTCTATGTGACGCAGACACTTCTGCCCTCAGTGATTGATAAACTGGCATTTTGAGTGCAGTTTGGAGATGGCGTATATAAAATGTTGATTCAATTTGCCGGGTTGTTGCTGACAGCCTGGCTCTTGTTGTTTAGTTGTCATCTGCATCTTCAGGTTTTAGTGAAAAATGAAATCTGAAGGATTTGGATAATTCTCTCAGGCTGTGGTAAAATGCACTGCAACACTTGAACGATGCCGGCTCAACACTTCCCATCATGGTGCACATGTAATTATATATGATTAGCAACCAGCAGGTGGAGGTTAGAAGTACCACCAAATGTGCACTGTGTGAAATTGTCCAGTTGTTCCTCAGCAGATTCAAACAAAAGCGTGTGTTCTGTCACATTAATGCATTACTCCGGGGCTGATGGCATGGTTTTAGTGTGTGACACGCCCTGACAAAAGCAAGTGGCAGAAATGGGTCACTGTATTTCTGGATCGTAAATGAAGCAATGACCGATAATATAGCCACGACACTTTTTTTTCCAGGTTATGATGACAGTAAGGAGGCAGCAGTGTCTTCACACAGAAGCCAGTGAAATAATCGTGTCTCACTAATGAGATCTCTTGTTTAGATGAATATTGGTTTGTGTATTTGTATCGAATGTGAAGCAGGCAGCGACTAAATTAATGTGGCTCGTAATAATCACAGTGCAGCTTAAAATTTCAAATAGAGGCTGTCTAGTACCGCAAGGTTGCTGCTGGCAACTCAGCTTTTGTTGTGTAATTTATGTAAGAAACAATTTCTCCATCCAGCCTAAACACAACGTACTGGCAGAGACTCCATGATCTGACTGTAAAGCATCGCACAAACCGCTCCCCGGATACTTCGACACAGCTTAAAGTGGGTTTGAATTAGTGGGTGTGGAAAGTAGGTTTAGGGACTGCACGTAACCCCTCCATCCCAACCCCTAACCCACTCATATACACAGCTGCCTCATTTGTACTGTAGATTAGATCATGCTGAAGTGTGTGATGCAGCATTAGATTACCCTTTAACCTCTGAATCTTGACTGAACTGTGCATAATTGGTTGGTCAGCTCCTTTGCTAATTAGTGTGGCATTAATGTGTGCAGCCTTGGGCTAGCGTAGAGTTGCGGGGGGAGGGGGGGGGGCTGGCACGGCTCTGTAGAGCAGCCACCATTAACACTGGCCCAAAGCGGCCTGCTGAGAGGTGAGAGTGCTCTACACTCAGTCCAGCCTCGACTCAGGCTGAAGGCTCAGAGCTCCCTCCAATCCATAGCTATGATGTCCTTGTGAAGCAGCACTGATGCAGGCGCACACAGCAGCGGTGATGCACATCGCAGCAGCCCCTCTGTGATCCCTCCCTTTTTAAACTCGTGACAGGCATGCAGCCCCTGCCGCTCCTCAGCAGGCCGCCCTCACTGCCGGCAGGGCAGCGTCGAATGGTGACTGATGTTGGCATGAGATGCGCTGCCAAATGCCCCGGCCTGTGTGTCCAATGATGAATGTTGATTTCAATTAGCTCAATCACATGCTCCAATACTGACCTCTCTCATTCAAGGGCTTTTTCTTTGGTGGCTTTTTCTTGCACTTTGCTTCAACTGCCCCTTAGCTAACCGGGTCAAATTGTTTGGTGTTCGTGGGGCTTCTGGTAATGGTGGGTCCTTGGCTGTACTGGCCAAGACATTTCAGCTGCAGCCTGCCAAGCCTTGTTGGTCATCAGGAGGTGGGGTAAAGGGGCAGGGGGCTGGGCTAAAGATGGAGAGCTTCTCTGATAATCAGTCTGAACAGTGGTTGGTCCTGATGGCTGGTGGCTGCCTGGTGCTGGCTGATTGATGCTGGCCTGTGCTTCCATACAGAGCCCTGCCATGTGGACCCCACTGTGTAAACACTGTCACTGCAGTGAATCTCTTAGTTCCTTAAAGCCCAGATCAGCGGTGACCAGACTGAAGCATGTAGGGAATCGCAGGACTGTGATCACATGCATAACTTGACAGTGCTTGGGGATTTCCAGGGACACTAAATGTAGTTTTGAGCTAAAACACCGTGCTATGACTCGGTTTGAATTCTAAATTGATTTATTGGCATCGTTTAGCTTCTATTTGAACACATATAGTCTGTATCTGCTCGAGCCTCTATTTTCCAATCTTTTATCGTGCCTCAGCCAAGAGTTTCCTTGCTACCCAAGCCCATTGTCTGAGGCCCAGTGGGGAGAGGCCATTTCTTTAAATATCCTCAATGTCACTGCGATGCAGCGTAGGTCGGCTCTGGGGCCTGCAGACCAGAGCCGTGCTCCTCTCTTTCATCCCATCCCAAATGCTGAGCTCACAGTCAGAGATAAGTGCTTCTCCAGAGATGGCCTCTCTCCCAGATCTGTGTAAGAGTGTCCACAATGTGCATGTTTAACATGTGATCATTAATCACAGCAAGACAGTCAATGAATGCCATCAGAGCCACGGGGGCTTGAGCCAGACGCATGCACTGGCAAAGTGATACACGCAGTAACATCGGAGGACACTTTCTACTCTTAGCGGGGTTGCAATTAATCAACGATTTCTCAAATGTGGCTAACGAAGGCCGAGGACTGACCTCCATGTTTCATTTTTGAACAACCAGCTGATGTTTGAGGATCACTGTGAGAAAGTTTGATTTCGTCAGTCTCCAGTACTTTGTTATAAAATTAACCAGTTTATTTAAGGTTCCTGTGTACCTGCACAGTCCAACTGTAACTTTACCAGTTTGTGATGCTAAGATTATACATTATACAAGATTATACAGTAATACAGGCATACTATCAGTAAAATTACTCCTGTCAGTGTCAGCTTATTTATTATGGAACAAGATTATTATTGGTAACACATTAACATGTAAGCATAAGTTTAACCTATTGAAATGCTTCATCAATCTGCAAAGTAACCAGTAACTACAGTAACTAAACTGCCAGATCTCTGAAATGAAGCTGTGAAGTTGTATAAGGTGGAAATTGGCAGACTTCCTGTACGATTCCAATGTTTTCCAAAAAAGTGGGAAACACATCAATATTCCAAACATAAACATACAGGATCAGCCGTAGGACTGACATTTAACCATGCAATTATCGTCCGTCAGCAGATCCTGTTCAGGTCATCAGAAGTGCAGTCTGCTCTTTTATTTTCTCTATCTGTCAGCTGTGCCTTTGTCACGGCACAGGCTATAGATAGAGATGTCAAGTCAGACCTGTGGGTCACAAGGTTGGGGAACCTCTTCACTTCTGTTGACCTCCAGACAGACAGATTTATACACTGTCAAATCTGTGCGCTCCCAGCGCGGCCACGGCTTCTGCAGTCGGAGACGACCGTAATAAAGACGTCAGGCTTTAACCCCTGTCTTTCTTCATTTCACCGGTAATTGTCACGATTGCTGAATAACAGCCAGATTTCAAACAAATGCATTAGCCAAATGAGCTAAGGTGAAGACTTTGATGGGTAACCTCTCTGTCCTCCTCTCAGAGACGACTGATTGTAGGGAAAAAAAATGCTGGACTGATTTGGCAGAATAATCACAGTAAATTGCTTGTAGCTCATTTGCAGATTGTTGTCAGCGAGATGGAGAGCAGTTTACCCATTTGACAGCTTAGTTAGCAGTCCAAGGACTTGTGAAATATCACACTTCATATTTATTCCAATTTGGGAGCCATGCAGAGAATGTGAGACTGGAAATTGCGAGATTAAAGCGGGGTTGAGCTCGGCTGCAGTATCCACTGGGCAGTTTTTCAGAAGAAGAATTACTTTTGACCATGAAGCAAAGACATTATGTGCTTTTATGATATTATGCGCCTTTTTTGGCTCTTCATAAAAGGATTTTCTGTTTAAATTTGCGAGCTTAAGAGCAGTAATTGCAAGGCCGGCACGGCTCAATTATCACAAATAAATGTGAAATATCATTGCACTGCAGCATCTTCATCTCACCCTCTCTAACCCCGTGTGGGTAAACAAGCGGTTGACACGAGTTAATTATTAATTAAACAAGAAGCAGGAGTGAGGAAATCACGGAGCAGTCCCTAAAGAGACCTCTAAACAAACTGGGCGTGGAGCAGGTACCGACGTGACCCCCGCTCTCAAGAGTCCTGTCTGCGGGGAGACTGCCGACTCACTAATGAGCTGTTTGAAGGAGCGGGTACACGGTCACGACGACCCCTGACCTTTGCCTACGCCGTCTGGGGAGCAGGGAGGGTTAGAGAATAAGAACCTGCCCTTTCTCTGCTGCTTTTTTTTTCTTTTCGCTCTGGTCAAACAAGTTTTGTGGTGCGTTCTCAAATGTTCTTCAGAAGGAATCGCTGCTGCTGAAGAGCAGCGCTTGGTCCTCGGTGTGTGAAATCCACCGTGGGTGCTTCATAATGTCAGCGTGTTAGGAACTTGTTAACACTGGCTGAGCTGCACAATCACTTACATAATTACTATAGTAAAAAAGCCATAATGAGCATATCGAGACACATGACCTTCAGGCAGTCTGTCTCCATACTTTTTTTAATTACCCTGATCATACAGCATTTTTTTTATTACAGCATACAGTGAAACAGGATGAGATGCTAATGACCAGTGTGACAGTTTGATAGTTGGTGGAGATGCTGTGTTTGTTTGAGGAGCCCGGCGACAGTAAAAAGCCATCTAATTAACCCTCCTGGTATGACATCATGTGATTAAATTAAACCACATCATCTCCCTCTGGGTTTGCCTGGAAACAAACCCTAACAATTCATTCGCTAAGCTTTAATTTTCAAACCTGTTTCAAAGGCCTGATGCAAAAGATAATTACCAGCTTCATCTCGGTGGGTTTTTGTTCCATCCGCTTGTTCATTAATAACAATAAGAGGTTGGAGGTTAAAAACGCATTTAATTGCCTTTATATTAATGACATTATGAATAGCAGGCACTGTGGAGTCTAATTCTGTCCAGTAGTTAGTCGACATGCAGGGCCCCCTGGAGGGCCGCTCATTTTGCCAGAATTACGCTCCAGCAGAAAGTAGAATTAATGTGCACCACACTCTCACGTCGATGACAAACATGCTCTCCAGCAAGGAATTATCCTGAGAAATGGCCGTGAAGACTCACTCTCCACTCTTCTCCCTCCACACGTGCACGCTTACAAACGTGCACGCTCACGAGCATACACACTCCCAAACGTGCGTGCTCCCAAACGTGCGTGCTCCCAAACGTGCACGCTCACAAACATACACACACGCAGAACCATGCACGCACACAAACATGCACGCTCCCAAACGTGCACGCTGCAGTTGCCTGTTTTGTAAACAGAGTCCAGTCCGACTGTTTTTTTAGATTTCCTGTTGCCTTTCAGACCCCACGACTAATTAGTCTCTTTACCTTCATGTCCTGTAAAGGTGAATTCCTTCCCACCTCCAAAATAAAACTGCAACCGGGTTGGGCACTGATGACTAAATTGTACTCTACTTAGGAATAATGATAATGAAAATGCCTTTCAGCCAAGCCATTTCAGCCATGAATATTGCAAAGAGGTAATTTCAGCGAAGCATTGGCATTTTAACTAATTTAAATTCCTGTTATCTCTCCAATTCTTTTGGCTGATTTTTATGGTTACTGGAGCAGATTTAGTTGTGTATGCATTATAGCCACAAGAGCCTAACCATACATCTGAATGCTAATTAAACATTTGAATAATCATCTGGGAAGTTCCACACAAGGGGTGCCCCTCTGTTCTGTGAGAATCAAAACTATGATTTTAGAGGCAGACAAATCTATTGTTGTTGTCCCAAATATTTTGGGCACTTTATAGAGTTCATTATTTTTTTTGGTCATGCCGTCCTTTATCTTTTTACCCCCCACCTCCCTGTCTGAATAGAGTAAAACTAACTGGATTTGAAGCATAAGGATCCAAACTAAATAGCACAAGGAACTTATTAGTTTACAAGTATCACCAGCCAGAAATGAGGCCAAGGGGGGATGATGAATGAGTATATTTCCCCAAGCAAACGGCTGACCTGGATACGGCTTTCTTCCTCCCCTTCCCCAGTGCCAAGTGGGCCACCATTTTTCACTGGCCTCACACTTAGCCACGGACAGCCTTATACAGGCCCGTGCTAACCGTAGCCCCGACCCGCAGTCTATCTCCATCGCAGATCACCTCCTTCTGCACTCATCTGATAATTGTAATCCCTTAGTCAGGGCCCCCGTAATTTGATCAAATAGCATGCACCCTTCCCCGCCACTTACTGGCCAATTAAGTCAAGTTCTCACGCAGGGGGTCCAGCTGGCTCGGTGTTATCTGGGGATGAATTGATTGAAGCCATTCCACATCTATGAACCCTACTTTAATGATGTAGGTGATAATACTTGTAATTCTTCTCAGTCAGGGGACTCATGGGCACAGCTGTTACCGCCGTAATCCTTGTCCTGATACACTGAAGTACCAGCAAGGCATTAATCTGTCTCTCAGATTCTCCTCCGCCAGGTTTTTCTCCACCCTTTCCCTCCCTCGTTCCTGCCTGTGCTTGTGTCTCGTAGCTAATGCTACATCTGTGACATGTGACATTGAAGAAGGGGTGAAAAGAAGAAGACAAAGATGAGGCGTAAAACACGATTGTGAGGGATTCGCTGTTAATGATTACGCATAGCTTGCATTCCTCTCTTCAGGCCCTGACCACTTTGTTAAAGAAGAAGCCCTCCTCCCATCACACACCCACACCGCCCACCCCCTCCAACTAAACCATGACAACTTAAGAAGGATAGATTTAGGAGTGAAAAATCAATAAATACATGCATTAGTTTCAAAGGCAGACATTAACATTCTAAAACAGACTTCTCTTATAATCCTGCCTCTAGCCATTCAGTCAAAATATCAAATTATCATAATGAGGTCTAACTGCATATAAATGCTGAGCATTAAAATCAGAGAAGGGGGCTACACATAATGCAATACATTCTTTATTACAGGCATCATTATACATCTGTCCATAGGTTCTTCACTTAATATTGCAGGATTCATTTGCATGGCAGCACATTTCATGACTCTTAAAATGCCTGTGTGACAGTGGGAACAGGTTAATCACAGAGCACAGTGTCACGCCTGTGTTTTACATATTTCCTCATGAAGCTGGAATACTTTGTCAGAAATTAAAAATACAACAGATGACCTGAATTTTAGGCACATTATGCACAAAAGAGTTGAGCATGCTCTTAAGAGTGTCGACACTGTCTTTTAACTTGAGATCAGAGAGTGAGAATTGCATAAAAATTAGTCTGAAGCGAGCGCCTCCGTGCCCGTCCCCTTCCTCAGATGAGGAGAGGTTAGCTTCTCGACAGGCTCCGGTTTACCCGGCCGAATGGCTGCAGTCTTACCCGCCATGCACGCACACAAACAGCAGCCAGTAACACTTTCCCAGCTGCCATCAGGTCACGATTAGGGTCCTCAGGGGTGTGCCGCTGATCAGGCCGGGGTCAGGGGGCTGCAAAAGCCAGGTGGAGTCTGGGACAAATTTATCAGGGGAGCGAGATCATGTAAGCTACACTTTAAGGTAGCATCAACAAGGGCAAATGCATGCAGGCCAGCTGCTGCTCTGTGGCACTGACAACACTCACCTGCCAATAAAGAGTGAAGACATTTGTCTCCACTGCAGCTCATCATCCTCGCTTTGTTCCCTTAAAATGCTTTTGCTGGGCATCTACAGTTATTACAATAATTTCCACATGTTAATGCTCACAAGGCAGAATATCCATTTATCTGTGCCATTAAATTTACATTGCCAGCTTCTGTAAAATGTATTTCCCTTAAAGCGATTGTGTCTTGTAGGGAAACATAAAATCTTACATTTTGTATTATGTGTGTAAACTTAAGTATACTGATAGAATTTTGCAAATTTGACTCTGAAAATGCATTGAATAATTATGAATAATACATAACCGCTGAACAAATTAGCCTGGTGTGAGCTCCAGTGCATTAGTGTTAGCTGAATGCCATGAAAGATGTTTGATATTAAGGATGAAAAATTGGGTGAGTAAGCAGCACCAGCAAGCTAGATCAGTCTCATGGTAAACAATTTAGCGTGGGGGCGTGCAGTAATTACTGCTTTCAGTCTCATTTAGGAAGCCTGTTGGCGCTCGGGAGCACAGTGGCGCTGGATGCTGTTGTTTCTGGATTCGTGATGCGCAGATATGAACACTGATTTAAGTGACAGGATGTTTGAGCTGTCAGCTCTGAGCACTTCCTACTAACCCCCCCATTTTTTCCCTTTCTCTGCGAGACGGTGTCACGCCTACATTTGTCTGAACACATATTGCTCAGTTTAACTGCTACTTTTTCTTCTTACAAATAGATGGTGTGTGTGTGTGTGTGTGTGTGTGTGTGGTGTGTGTGTGTGTGTGTGTGTGTGTGTGAGGAAAGAAGCTGTAAATGATCAGCAACCTTGAAGTCTTGTTTGTGTGTTCGACTGATGCAGGGCTGCATTGAAAAATCAAATGAAGAAGCGCATTATGTTCATGTATGTACAAACACAGCAAATTAGAAAAAGCAGTGCAGCTTTGCGTGCGTGTGTGGGTGTATGCGTGCGTGCGTGCGTGCGTGTGGGGCTGCAGGATAAAGCAACAAGCATTTCGGGCTTGTAAACACACCCATAGAGGAGCGTCTGTTGGTTTCTGCCCTTATTATTTTTGGCAGGGTTGCATATGTTCCCCGTGCAGAGCCGAGCTTGATTATCATTCCAATCAGCAGAGGTGCAGAGAGTCACATTAATTTGTAGTAATTAATAGCACTGCTGCATCTGACAGCGCACGCTAACGAGACCCTTTGATTGTTTGGATCTCTAAGTGCGCCTCTCCTTGTTTGCATCACCTCGGAGGAATTCGTAATATCAAAGCTTAGTGCTATCTGATAGTTGTCAAAATGCAATTTATAAAAGTTTAATTCTTTTATTGATTTAGTTTAGGTTTGATGCCTGCAGTGTCAGCTCCCTTGGTAGAACTTAGTGGATTCAAATGCTTGTCACCAGCTCGGCCTCCTTTTTACTGAGAACAATTGCCATAGGCCAGCCCGACAGGCATGGTTTAATTGCCATTAATTAAAAGCATAAATCTTTTTCTTCAGTTGCTCTGCTCTTAAACAGGGCTTTGCGTTTCTGCTTTTTTCCTGTGCTTGTCAGAATCCCTCCTGGCTAGTCAGGGTTCAACCCCCCCCCCCGCCCTGCCCCCCCTCTCTGCTCACCAGACGTTTCTGGAATCATCTTTTTCGCACACTCCTGCCTGATCTGACATGAAGTGTGGGCAGCATGGTGATATTTAGTAAACCGGCTTCCTTCTTTATTGATGTATAATGAGGTCAAATGAATCCTCTCGTACGCATGCTTAGATGGCTCCTCGCCTCAAATCCTTTCTGACAGCGAGTAAAACAGCCGGCAAACACAACGCCGGCTCCCAGAGACGTGGTTGTGAAAAAGCAGGAGAGGGAGGCAGGAAGAAAGCTCTTTTATACCTTGGCAATTTTCCTCCTGTCTACTCCTTAATTAGAGACTTTTTACCCTCTGAACAGCACTGCTCTTCTGCTCTAAGCCTCTAATACTGCAAATACTGGATGGGAGAATTAACATTAATGCCAGCTTTATTATCACATGACAGCTCTATTTACTTAAAAATAAAATAAAATAAAAAAAACGGGGTTTTTCTCTCAAACGTTACACATTTTCTTCTGTGTGAACCGCGCTGCGCGTTTGAGCACTTTGACTTCACAAATAAAGTCACCATGGTTTAAAACGGGATTTCTGGCATCCTAAGTCATCAGCGGTGTCACAACAATTCGCTTCCCTCTCGCTGCCGAGCCTCCGCCTGTCGCCCTCGGTTCCGTGGCCTCTGCTCCTGGGTGGCCGTGTCACCACGAGCGGCTCGTCCCGGCCATACGCCTGTTTATGCATATTAGCTTTTTTTGCCTCATCTGGCCGCATTCGCAGCGATTCCCCCGCGTAACTGCATATCTAGTCAGGGCAGAGCCTTCCCAGGCCTTATTAAAACCAAGAGTTTCAGTTCAGGGTCATCGAGAGAGCGCAGCACATAAATATGTTAGGGCAGCACTATCAGCCGCTCAGTTTACTGGGGGGTGATCGATGATGGTCGCGGCGCACTCGCACAAACATCTTAAGCGGATGCAGCTTTTGCTTAATTGGGAGCTTTGCCGCACAGATTCCGACTTATTTGATGTTGATGATGAAGTCCCAGGAAGGCGGTGAGATTCTTGTAAACTAAATGTGCACGCATGCTGTCTTCATTCGTACCCTGGTCAGAGCTGTTACCCGTCAATTTAACCTGCATAGTTTACCTCTTCTTCTGGGGGAGTATCAACGCACACACACACACACACATGCCCTGAGCTCATTTTTAATCCTCACAGCTCACTGTGAAGGCAGGAGGAAGTTCCAATTAAAATTAAAATAAGCTCTTTTAACGGTCTCTTAAATTGACAACTGAACAATGATTTTCGAATTGGTATCTGTCAAAGGTCTCGAAAATCCTCAGCTGATAAGGCCCAACGCATCCAATTAGTAGCAGAGTAGGGCCTCAGCCAGTAATGATTTCCAGGTCCCTTAAGATGTGGCGTGGACACTTATTGCAAATTACTGACAAAGAGCCCGGCTGTATTGATGGGAGGGAGAACAGCCAAGTCTCCGTGTTCCCATCAGGTGGACGAGCACTGAGAGGGGTCTGAAGGAGAGCCCAGGTGTCTCTCTCGCTCTCTCTCTCCTCTGCAGCCATAATGTGGCTTTGCTGTGTAGCTCGTATATAGCCCCCCTGCTGACATGGACTCTCAGAGACCAGCCTCTCTCGACATGAGCCCCAGCTCAGGGAAAATGCTAATGCTAACACGAGGAAAGTGTCAGGAGCAGATCATCAATAATGTCTGCAAGTTTACTGCCCTCTTCTAATTATAGCCTCTGTCTCTGAGGGCTGCAGGAGGCTGTGGGGCAGCTCCTTAATTGAGCCGAGGTAGATTTACTTCCCATCATATTCGCGGCTCCATTGTTTACAGTCCTTGAAACTGATTGAAAGGAATCAAAAGATTCATGGAGATGTGATTCAGTGCAGGGTGTGTTTGGTATGCAGGACGAATGACTAAAGGAGTATGATTCTTGCTGGTCAGGTAGGGATTTAGATTTGAAGGCCATAGCATAGCCAGAGGTCATATCATTTAATTCTCAGCATTGATGCCTCTGGAATGCTGGATATGATGTTTTTGGCTTCTTGGTGTTACTTTGCAGGCTGGCTCCAGAGCTGCTGCAATGACAGTCTAGTAAGAGGCGCTGCTCACCTCGTTTATGGGGCTTAATGAATAGATAATCACATTTTGCATTTAGATTTGCTGCTTGTGTTGCATCATTTTAGCCCACTTTCCCTCCGTGGTCTCTGGGGAGCTTTGCTGCTGGTCCACAAAGCTCTCAGGCCATGTTAAGTCCCCCGATGCTTCCACGAATCTGCGGCTTCCATCCTGCTGTAGGCTCAACGTAGAAGGTGTTGACCCTGGTGACCTGAGCCTGCTTCCATTGGGTGAGAAAGGGCTGCTCTATACTCTGTGCTTCAGGGTCAAATGGTTCTGTAGTTTGTAGTTTCCTCTGGTTAGATGTTTGTTGCAAATGAGTGCTGAGAACAGGGAGGATTTAGGCTGGTGTCTGCAGCAGGGAGGGGTTTGGGATGTTTCTGACATGTTGCTCAAGGTGATGATTGTGCTTCTGTTTGTGCTGCTTGTGAATACGAGTGCTGATTGGTGATTAGCGTTATGTCACTGTTTATCTTCATTTATAATTCATGCCCCATAAATTCCATTTGATTTGCATGTGCTCATCATCTGGATGTAATCCTCACTAAACTCGCAGCCCTCTGCTCGCCTGTGTTCCTTTAAGATGAGAGAGGCTTTGATTTCCCCCATCTTTGTGTCACACTGACTGGCATACTATTTGACAGGTGGAGTTAAAATAGAGAAAATTGTGGATGAAAATTCGTCAGTCTCAATCTCTTGCCCTGGGCTGTAGGCAGCAGAGACAGAAGCCCACTGCTTTGTGTCAAATGTTTATCAAAGGGCCTGATTAAATTGCTGTGTTCAGGGTAACAGCCTTATAGGAAAAAAGTGAAATCCCCATACCTTGGCAAGCAGTCCTGGTATGATTGTGAGCAGAATAAAGCAGGCCATGTTTAGGTGCCAGAAGAAACCTCTGACCAGCCAGCTGTAAGGAAGCTGGAATATCATATGCCCTTTGTTGTCGCACAAAAAGAGACGCAGGCTCTGAGATCTGTTGTTGTTCTCACTTTCCTCTGTCTTCTCAATCATTCTTTTTTCTCGTTATTGCTGGAGGAAATAAACCTGGCCCCTTTTGCTGATGCCGGCTAGCTTCCCCTGGCCATTCCTCTCTGTTTTGTTTCAAAAGGGCAAGGCTCTCCAGCCTGAGCAGTTTGCCCTGCAGTCCCACGCCAGGGGCGATGCTTGCCTCAGCTGCTTCATCACTGGGGGACCGGGCTAACGTCTCCTGACTGCACTTAGCTGTGTTTCTCTGATATGGTCATATCACATCAGCCTGGGCACATGTGACATTGCAGCGCTCCCTAACTTTAAGCAGTTTGTTGCCATCCATGTTCTTTCTGCTTTTATCTCCCCATTTTTTTTGAGTGATGTTGTGATTTGCTGCAGTATTTTCTGGCAGTGCTGCTGCCACACGTGTGTGTCGGATAACAGGGCCCATTACAAGATCTCTCGATCTGGCCAGTTTCCCCTACAGGAGACACAGAGAGCTCTGCCTACCCCTCACTTTTTTCCTTTTTTTTTTTTGCTCATCCTTACCCCTGCATTTGAATTTCTAGATAATAGGCTTTGACTTCTGGCTGCACGTTTATGGGTCTTTTCATGTTATCAGCTTAGCTCATAGCGTGGAGCTGAAGAACACAGACTCCTAGTGACAGGCCAGCCAGTCAGCAAGGCGAGCCTGTCAGGATCTCTCATACACTAATGATTTCCCTTTAGTCTATTTTCTGTCTCATTGGCCGTTTCCTTCAAAAACAAAATTGCTCATTTAAATTCTCATGCCTGGGGCATTTTGGTCTTCAAATATTGTTGGAAAGTGAAAGGATTAGGCAAAATATGCTTTTTTAAAATGTTAATATATTTTCTGGTTCACTTTCTCCTCTGAGGCCAATTAGAGAATTTCTGCTGGCTGCATTAATGTCAAACTGACATCCCCAGCTATAATTACACTGTGCTTGAAACCTAACTTTCACTTGTGGGTAGATGAGTGTGCCTTGCAGTGACACATAGACTCGCTCTGCCAGCTTTTGATCATTTAATCATTGCTTGCTTTCTTTCACTCTTGCCTCCCTTGCTTGCTGATGATCTCACCTTTTATTCTTTCTGTTGCAAAATGCAGTGTTGTGTTTCATTATTCACCGCCGTATTTTGCACGGTTCATTAGTGACATCATCCCCCCTCTTTGCCTGCTCACAGCAACACAGGTAGACCGGGACGGGCCCTTCAGGTGCAGAAAGCATATGTACATTGTTTGCTCGCTTACATTGTTCTCTTTGTGTTTACTGCGCCTTCTTTTTTTTTTTTTTGTTTACGGCGCGACGATGATGATGATGCTGATGCTGTCAGGACCTGACGGATGGTGCACACGCACCGTGTCTCTGCCAGTCGTCCCAGGGAAACCGTTAAACTGGTTAATGCTTCACTGTGAATATGAACGCCTCCACATAGAGCTTCTGAAACTGTGTGGCAGACTCCACAATTTGGGCTCCTTCGCGCTGTCAGTTAAAACAGAGCCAACGATGCTTCGTTCTCAGCATCTGTGACGGGAACATCAGATCAATATGTTGTCAGAGAATAATCACGAATAATAATGAACAAAACTGGAAGGCAGAAACTTTGAGGAGGGTTTGTGGACTGATGTGTGGCCACTTTCCTCTGAGCACACTCCAAAGTAGAAAATCACAGGTTGCATTGAGACTGAAGTGTGTTTGACTGGCTTCTCTGGGAAAGGGAAAGAACCAAATTTCTGCTGTTTTACTGAAAGCTTTCCCAAGTTTGAGATGTTTCGAGCGTTATCAGATTTCTTCACAATGCCCCCTGCAGAGGTGGAAATGCTGGCACACATTCTCAAACTAAACTCCATCACTGTTTTCAAAGTGACTTCAGGCAGGAGACTCCTGTGAATGAGCTGCACTCCTCCCCCCCATTTAGCCTCCAACAGCTTGACAATTGTGATGCCAATCAGCTTAATGACCCGGTGATTGTTCTGCATTTCCATTCGCCCGTGTTGGACACCATCAATCTGTTGCAGTATGTGCCGTTTCTGGAGGGGGAAAAAAAATCACAGCATAATTTGACAAAGTGTACATAAGCTTCCTCGGCCGTTTCGTAATGTCTGCGTCCACCTCCCCCTCTGTCTCTGTTTGCATTGTTTTACCCTTTTGCTCGGACTTCAGGTAATAGGAAATGGCACTGACCCCTCCTGATCCCCCCGATTACCTTTGTGAAGCGTGAACGTGGTATAGAATCACACATCAGGAGACGAGTTGTAATTATTTCTGCGATGCCATCAGCATGGATCAATCACTCAGGGAGGCTGCGAGTGGAACGCCGCTCGCAGCCATGGATGGAGCCAGCAGCGGCCTTCTGTGACTGACAGCTTTGGTAATTAAGTGATTGTATAGACCCCTCCGACTGTTATAACAACCTTGTCAGGGCCAGTCTGTGTTTGGAACACACTCAGATCATGTGCTCTCCCCTCTCTTTGTAACCGTGCGCTGACGCTGCTTTCCTTGAATATTCAGCGTGGCACAAATATGGCTTTAAACATACATGTACATATAATTAACATTTTAAGATTTCTTTTATCACAGGAGGCCAAAAATGTTCATTTCAAGGCCGCTCACACTCGGTGAATAAAAGCGGATTTTACTCTCCCTCCTGTTGTATCAGTCACGGCGTATAATAATAATGCTAACCTGCACTTCAGCTCTGAACTTGAATGTCACATGTTTCGTTATTGCAGGACGTGGAGAAGCTGGAATAATATGCAGCATGTCCATCTTAAATGTCAGGCCACTTTAACTGTGCAGCCTTTAATTCCAGAGCTCCCAGGATGTCATTTTGCATTGAAATAGCAACATCTCATCTTTGCCTTATTCCACCAAAATGAGAAATGTTTGCCAGAGAGGGGCGTCCATGTGGGCTCCCAGCCAGGAACTGCTGTTAACATTCCCACACATTTCTCTGGATAACTCATCTGCTTATTATGTCAAACAGTCGTGAGTGTTTTCTGTTATTTAGCTGGATTCATATCAACTGTTCAAGTCTTCATTTATTATTTATCATTGTTTTTTTCTCTCCTAATAATTCTATGAATAAACTCCATTTTCTGATGCCATTACATTTGGCTGAAATCAGGGAAAAATTACTCAAAAACTAAATAAATCATTTTTAAAAAATCTACTCAAAGTTAATGATTTATTTAAAATGTATGAAGGCCTGCAGATGTTACTGATGCTTATAGACAAGCCTAACATCAATAAACAGCAAAAATGTCGTTAGTGTTTATTAATGTAATGTGCGATTGCAGCTACATTGTAACAACATGTGTCACAAACCATCTGTTGTGTGTTTTTCTATGTTTTTTTCCGAGCTAACAGCTACGGTAACATTTTAGCCAGAAGTTATTGATCTTTGCATCTCTGAGATCTGATTGCATAATTTTGTGAACACATTTATTGTGTGTTTCAGAACAACAGCAGTCAAAAGTTCATGTGTGGCAGTTTTTGTCAGCTGATGTAAAGTTTTGTCATTAGGAGAGCGTCAGTCAGCTCGCTGTGAGGTCACAATGTCGCTCACAGAGGGTCAGGCCGGGTCAAATTCAAGTGTGCCCACCATTTATTTCCAAACCCAGTCAGTGCTATGGAAACATGCTCATAATTGTGGAAGTTTTATATCTAAACACATATTTTGATGTCCATCATAAAAAAGCAGAAACTTAGATTTTTGTGGTGTCAGTTCACCTGTTTCTTTTTGTTCCTCTCATGGCTTACCCCCCCCCCCCCCCCCCCCCCCCCACCCCCCCCCACCCCCCCACCCACACACCAGCCCCCTCCTCACACAAACACTCAAAA
>VUQK01020272.1:0-10062 GCA_015106715.1 Bujurquina vittata
GTGAAATGTCTCATTACCTGTTCAGTCGCCTTAAACTTAAACTGTGTTATGAATGAATCATGTATGAATCATGAGAGCTGTTCTGACACATGATATTATCAGAAAATATCCTGCAATCGGTCGTTTTTGTCTGAAATGTTTTAGGAGAAAGATTCATATTTGCCAAAATATATCAAATATAAAAGAAATGTTCAGTAAATGACCACATGGTGGCGCCTTTGGTTTGTGTCTCTGTGTTGGCCGGCCCTGCGACAGGCTGGCGACCTGTACAGGTGTACCCTGCCTCTCTCCATATGGCAGCTGGGATAGGCTCCGCCCCCTGCATGACCCTGAACAGGATAAGAGGATGGTGATGGTGTCCCAGAGGAGTAAACACAGTGGAGAGCTGCACGAAAACAAAATGGTGGAACCACCCTGTCTTCACTTCCTGTTGTTACTGCGACATGTGACCCGCGGTTTGCATTAATCGACTTTCAGAGAAGGCCCACGCCCTGCCATCGGTTCCCCGTTAGCATTCTCCCTGTTCTCCCAGCGCTAACCACGGTTCTCCCAGTGCTTCTCCATTAATATCCATGGTTTCCCTTTGACATTATTTCCCATTGATCTGCATTGTTTTCACGTTGCTTCCATTTAGCTAACCTTTAACTCCCAGTGGTTCCCATTGTTAACATTATTTCCCAGTATTTCCTCCCAGTTATGTGTGAGTTGCTGTTATTTCCCATTGATTGTGTGGAACCCGATTAATGAGACGGAGCTGATGAAGGTATCCAGGATGAGATGTCCTCCGTCTGAGTGACATTGCAGCGAAGCTTGTGTGTGTCTGTTTGAGGCCATAGTCCTGCAGTCTGCACTGTTGTGATACAAACTGTGCGTACACATTAATAATTGTGGCCGCTGTCTTCCTGCTGCCAGCAGGCCGTCCGTCCCATGAAGACCTGAGACCTCCAGCAGAGCGCGTCTCCGTGTCTTCAGCAGGAACCTGAACCTCCGCTTCACAGGTTTCTCCTGGCAAACTGTACAAAATAACACGATGCTACAGATTGTGGATTGATGCCGCTCACTGTGGTTCGATGGCGCTCAGTGCGACAAGAAGAGACGTCACAGGCGAGGTCGAGCAACCTGCAACACAAACAGGAAGTTAAACAGCCGCCAGGTGAAATCAGAGGGTAGCAACATCCTCTGTACTGCAAACATACAACACACATATCAGCAAATCACAACAACTGGCAGTTTCTGGCTGATGAATGTGTGACGTACCTGTGAAGCAGAGACTCGGCGAGCTGCTGAGTGACTGCGGAGGACGATGAAGCAGTGGTTGGTGGTTCAAAAGGGAGGAAGACGGAAGGTAAAGGTCGGAGGTGGAGGCTCTGGTGTTGCAGTCAAGAGGAGCCAGATCGGGGTAGAGGGGTGGGCAGGGCTTCATTTGAGACAGGGGCTGACCACGGTGGGGGTCGGAGGGTAAACGAGAGCCACGTTGACCCGCTCAGAGCCGTTCTTTGGACAGATGATCTCGGTGAGCCCTTCAGGCCGCGGCTGGCTTAGCAGCTCACCTGCAACAACAGCAAGAACATCACAGACGATTTAACACATGAACAGGAAACAGATCTCCTCTGAAGAACATGCAGAACGTTCTCCGAACATCATGAAGAAAGCAGCATCATGAAGAAAGCAGCAGGAAGCCAGCAGAGGACACACACTCTGGATTCAGGTTAGTATCTCCTGAATGTCCAGAGCATCTGAACTGCTTTGCAATGAAATGTAAGTGTGTGAATTATTACTGCTCTTTGTCACACACGTTTAGCTTCTGAAGACAAAACCCTGAGTTCAGATTCAGGTTTTGCAGCTGAGCAGATGTGGGGTTTGATCCGGGACCCCGAGGGGACACAGACCCACCTGTCAGCCACGTCTGAAGGTAAATCCACCTGCAGCTTTCTTCTTTTCTGTTGCTGCTTTGCATTATTGTTGCTTTTAATAATAATCAACTGATGGAAATTTGTAACTCTTTTATAGACATCAACAATAATAACCTGCTCTTTTTATTTTTCCAGCTCTCCTGAACCTGCAGAAAGAAAAGTGATTACAAATTCACCCAAAAGGTGGCGCCAGTGTCACGCTGTGATTTCATGCTGCAGAGCAGAGTCACAGCAGTAGGGGGCGCCCTGTCCTCCTGCTGTAAACCACAGCTGAAGGTCAGTCCTGGGTTTGGTGCAGGTTCAGCCGGTGCACGCAGCGGGGGTCTCTCGGATAACAGGGTGAAGTTTGCCCTGGATTCGGCCTCCCAGGGTGATTAAAAGCAAACTGCAGAGGAACAGAGGTCAGCTCTGAACTGAGTTTGGGCCCAACCCGCTGATAATGAGGACGTTTCAGGGAGGAAACGTGTGCACCTGGTTAAATTTAGTTTTGTGTGAGTTCTGGTGTCCTGTGGGGAACTTTGCTTCTGCTTTTTCCTGCTGTTTTTGTTGTGCAAATAAAAAATTTACTTTAACTCCTAAAAATCCCCGAAAGTGGAACTTCCTCTCTGCTCTCTGGGCTTTCGTGGGGATTTTTGCTTGTGGAGGTGTAAGGACTGTTTGTGTGGCGGAGAGTTCTCTATGAAAATGAAAGTGAAACGCAGGTGTTTGTGAACACAGTCACAGGTGTGAGGCCTCAGAGCTGCAGTTTCCTGCACACGGCTCTATTTTTAAGGCGTCCTCGGCCTGCTGGTGTTTCCACTGGGGATATAAATAAGAGATTAAAATCAGCGTACGCACACACACACACACACACACTCTTCCTGTGTGATCCCTTGCGTGTTTTTCCAGAGATAAAGCCAAGCTGCCGTCTGTGGGTCACTTTCCTTCATCCCTCCTCATTGAACAGCTCCGAGCCCAACGGTGGGCGACCTGCGCCTCCCTGAGGAGGTCCACACGAGCTCCGGTGGATTCAGAGTCTCTCTCAGACTGGTTTTTACTCCTGTTTCCATCCATGTTATTTTTTTTTTTGTTCTTTAGCATCTCCGAGTGTGAAAAATGGACTCAAAGAAACAAAGTGAACTTAAACCTGCTGTTTCTAAAGAGCTGCAGGTTAGTGTGACCTTTCAGTGCCATCATGCTACAAACTGCATCGTACGGCACAAACCAACCAGAGCTCAGAGGGGCGTGGCCTCAAAGCCAGGCTTGCTCTGTTTTTAGCTGGTTCGATAAATCCTAAAGCTCCGGTCAGCATGATGGTGACCAACTTTCTCTGCTTCAGGCTTTTTACACGTCATGTGACTCTTCACATGCACAAAATGAGTGTGTCCTGCTCCAATCAGAGACGTTATCAGGTGATGATGATGATGAAATGCTGACATGCTGTGTGGTTGGAAGCGTGGAAGGTGTGAAGCTACAGAAACTGCTGAGGTTTCATCAAACCAGGATGAAATTACACGGACGGGTTTTATCTTTTGGTTGATGGTTTTGAGTTGCTGTTATTGCCTGTTTTATTTGGAGATTCTCATCAAGTTCCAGTTTTTGAGTTGGTCTTTGTGCGTTTCCCTGGTTACTGTTTGGTTTCCTGGTGTCGGCCCCACGCGTCATGCGTTTGGTTTCTTCTCTTGCTGCTCCAGCACTGAGCTCCACCTGGACCTTTGTTGTTGTTGTGCAGCTTCACTTACAGAGCGCACACCCATCAGGCACCACCCAGCAGTCTGCACGGCTGGCACAGACACACCCACCCAACATTACACCACAAGCAGCAATGAGCACGCTCAGAGTCCAGCCCTGGATTACACTCACATCATTTTCAGGGCATCGACAGCAGGATAATAATCTGATCTGGCTTTATATGACACACACACACACACACACTGACCTAGTATCTAAACCTGCAGGGAGATAATAGGAGCCTCCTGCTGCGCGTCTGAAGCTCAAACACACTTTTACACTGTTTCTGTCACAGTGGAGGGCGGGACGTGAAGACTTACTCAAATTAAATTCCAGATGTGATCGTGATGCCAGATGATTTGTGGCAGATGTGCACGGTGGTGACCTGCCATATTTTGAGCTGAACAATGTCGGATCTCCAGGATTTTCTGAATAATTCTTCCCGGTCGGATCCGTCCTTTAATCAGGCTTTCAGCGACCATTGGTCAGTCTGATCCCACAGTACACAGCAGGAGCCTGCACGGCCTCCTGGATCTCCAACAGCAAACAAGGAGGAGATAAAATCAAGCATGACAGATTATTTTGCTTCAAGGCCACCTTCAGTTAAAACCTTGGGTTTCTGACCTTCTACCCTGTCATCATCCATTATGAGTCACTGATATTAGAAAAGCATCTCATACATTCAGCTGCACACAAACAGCTGAGCAGGAGAAGCTGCTCAGCTGTTCCAGAGCTGAAAATGAAGCTGATGCCGAAGAGCCAAAAGCTGCAGTTCCTCTGGCGTCCAGCAGAGGCAGCAGTGAGTCAGTCCCGACAGACTCATGTTAGCTTCCCAGCAGAAATAAACATGTTTACATCCTGATCCAGAGGCTGCTTTGGTCTCTGTGGGTAATGTCCTCCTTCATAACAGCTGTATGGGGGAGGATGTTTCTGTAACTCACCTGTTTAAATCAAGTGTGCATTATTAGGGGCGTGGCCTCTCTGACTGGCAGGTGGATGCCGACACAGGCGACTGTAGCTGCTAGCTGTCTGCTAGGCTTCATCTCAGCTAACTGGAGTCCCTGAACTTGACCTCTGGACTGTGTTCGTGCTGTTGGAGCCTTTTGGAGCCTTTTGAATGCAATTATCTGACCAATAATATGGCTGCTGTGGCTTCATTGGACCAACAGCTGAATGCTTCAGTTAAACTGCGGTAAAAGTGCTTTTGTTACAAAACAGGTGATCATAAATCTGCAGGTACGTCTCTAAACAATGAGGCAAAAGTGGAGATTGTTTTTAGCTCGGCCACCATACACCTCCACCCCCCCTCCGCCTGCTCTGCAGCACTTAAACACTATTGATCGTGCTCTCTCTGCTGGTCTCAGGCCAGCGGCACAGATACACTCAGAGGCGATCACCTCATCGGGCTGGGAATGGTGGGATATTTCACAGCCGAATGTTCCTGCAGATCTTTGCTGCAGGCTGCCCTGGAAACCAAATCTGGGGCAAAAACAGTGCTCCTGGAGGAGGCAGCGTTCACTCTGACTTCTTTAATCTCATTTTCACAATAAAAGCCTCGCAGAGACTTTTGGGGAGCTCCAGCTTCAGTGTGAGTGTTTCTGCCCGGCTGGAGATCAGATGTTTATTTCATCAGTGGAAGCAGCTGACAGCTCACACATCCGGCTGTGTGTCCTGAATTAGCCCACAGCCTGACAACTCCTCCTCCTCCTCCTCCTCCTCCTCCTCCTCCTCCTCCGACTGAAAGCATTCACACAGAAACCCACAAAGACCTGATTTCAAGGATCAGGAATGTTCCTCCCCCCTCTGACACCAGCAGCAGGTAGAGGAGCTATTTCCTCCCTCACTCTCCTCTCCTGTTAGGGAGAGGGAGCAGCCCCCCCGCTCACGGAGAGGAGGGGGAAGCGTTCCCGTCTCCAGGAAGCTCCCACTGGGGCGTTTGGAAAATAAGTGAAGTAGTTTCACTTCATTCACAAACTGCCCAGACGTCCGATTTCACTTCCTCCTCCATTGTGAGGACGACTTTGAGGATGTGAGGGAAAATCTGCAGCGCTAACTATCGACGGTTATTCTTTAGTGTGGCAGAGCTGGAACAGGAAGTCTGCAGCCGCGCTGACCATCGGGATGTTTTTCAAGCAACGCTGACAAAAATGTGATGGTTCCACTTTTAGAACACTTTGAGCTGAATGTGTTTGAGCTGTAGATGTCTTAAAGGCGTCATTAGCGGACACTGCTGCCATATTTTACTCACTCAGTAAAGGAGAGACTTTCCATTTATTTCAGCAATGTTTTTGGCCACAACTCAGAGGTCAAATGAAGGTTTAATGAGCTGTTGGAGCCTCATGCTTGATCCAAATATTCAAACAGACGGTCTTCATCTTCCTTTAGTTTTAATATAACATGTAACCTTTTATTTACTCTATAGCTCTACCTGGACCAGAATAAATAAGAAACAAGCTCATCGGAAACACATTAAATCCATGTAGCCAAACTCAAAGTCACTCTAACAAGTTTCCCACCTGCTGTGTTCACACTGACGACAGTGATTAACCTCAATAATGCCCCGTCAGCATGTCTCATCCATTACATTCTTAAAGAAGAACATTTAATGATGTTTTAATCAGTTTTAAACTGGCCCCTCATCACAGTCTCCCTCTCCCCGCTGTCGCTCATCCTGCTGGAATATTTGCTGTTGAAATATTTACGGCCTTCAACCTGAAATAGAAATGTGTCAGGAGCAGCCGGAGAGCTGCCGAGTCACCCTCGCTCCACACCAATGATACGATCTCTGCCGTTAACCAGGTCACACCGACGACGCAGCTCAGAACGAAACATCACACGGCAGCAGAAATCTGCTTAAACCCCTGCCAAGAGATTTCAGTGGAAATCATCGACCTCGGCCGACCGTCCCGCTGACAGCTGTGAACCTGCTGCTGCAGAGCATCTGCTGAAGGTGCCCTCACAGATCAGAACACCACAACTGCAGACTCCTGAATCAGAGGTCACAGGCTGCAGAAACATCAGCAGCAAATCCCAGACACCAATCTATGAATTATTATACGTCCAAGCCAGCAGCTGTATGACATTTATTACAGATGAACGTGATCAACTAGCAGCTACAGCCGCCTGTGTCACTATCCAACTGTCAGTCAGAGAGGCCACACCAATAATTAAAACTTTATTTAAACAGGTGAGATATAGAAACATCCTCTCCCATACAGCTGTTATGAAGTGGAAATGTTTTGTTCTTTGATAAACAAGAATATAATTTAAACATGAATAAAGGATCAAAAACAGAGCCCTGTGGAACACCACAAGCTGTGAAAAACAGTCTGTGAGGCCCCGTTCCTGTTTTGGATCTCTGATGGGGACTCAAACCACCAACTATTTACAGAGCTCATTCTATTATTAGTATATACAGCAGGTCTGGTGCTCATTAAATCAAAAGACGTCTGTTTCTCTGTGTGAAACTGAAGCCTGTCTTCAGTATTTTTATCTGACACTGACATGTGGGAATCTATGGGGGCTGACTCACTGTGGCGGCCCTGCAGGACGTCAGAGGAACTGCAAATTTACTTTGAAACGATCCTAAAAAAGCAGGAGTGCTGTGAGAGCACAGGGGATTTCAGTAATCACTGAATTCTCTGATCAATATTCGAGTTTGAATCCAATCCAGGAGCTTTGAATGAATTCTCTCTGAGTCTGACAAACATTCAGTCTCAGTATCAGAGATGATCAGTATCAGAGATGATCAGTATCAGAGATGATCAGTATCAAAAGAATTTGATTTCTCTAATTAACAGATTTTCCCTGCTGAATGAGGAGACATCACAGAGTGACACTGAGCACGTGCAGACCCATGCACATCTCAACGGGAGTCCTCTGCCTGAGAGCTTTGTCTTTACACACACACACACACACACACGCACGCACGCACACACACACACACACACACACACAGTGCTAATCCTCAGGCTGAGCTGATGGCCTCTGTCAGCCTCTCAGCAGCTGCTCCTCATTCATCCTCTCCCACTGCGCTGTTCCTATTTGAAGGCGACCGGTGAGGTGGCCGAGCTCCGGTTTCTGCTTTAAAGGTCACCGAGTGTAGCTGCACATCTGCTGGCGGAGGACACAAAGGTCCAACGGGACCTCACGTACGGCCTTTTCCCAATTTCAGCCAAAAACAGAGTTCAGACTGCAGACACAGGAAGTCCCTATAAATATGAACATGCTGCACGGTGAGGCAGAAGAAACCGAGGTAACCACACGAGGACTGAGTTTAATCTTTAATTTAGCTCTTTACTGTCACTGCAGTCATTCTCTGTATAACAGCACTGCTGAAAGGAAAGCACAGAGGAGACGAATAAAAGGGTTCACCCAAAGTTTCAGGAATATGTATTGCTGTATTGTTATTAACTGACTTCTTATCAGCTTCTTATTCAAAGCAATGAAAACAAAGCGCTCAGACTTCCTCCTCTGCTGTCAGTTTGAACCTTTTCCAGAAACGCTCTGCAGCTCCGCGGCTGCTGGACCGAGCAGATGAAGTGCGAGAGAAGGATCTGCACTCGATAAAATCCCGGATATGTGAAATGGAGCAGAATGAGGCGGCGGGATGAGTCCGGGAGAGCCGGCTCATTCTGCAGCAGACCCGGATACCGTGACCGCACAGCTAATCTCCTGCCATCAGCAGCTGCACTGACAGTGAGGCCCGATCCTCAGGAATGCGTGGCCTACTTCCAGAGCAGGAAAACCACCAAAAATAACTGCAGCCGCCGGTCAGCCTGCAGGTCTGAGCGCAGCCCGTCCAGCAGAAATATGGTCGAACCCACTCAGGATCCTTCACAGCTGCTGTGAAACAAGATTTTGTATTTCAATGCAAAATGAAAACTTTGACATGAATGCATGAAGTTTAAGTTTCAGTGAAGGATTCCCGCCGACGCGTCCTCTGATCTTTAAATGGAACAAACGTCAGAAACTTTCACTGCAGGAAAGCCTGAAGCTGCTCTCACATCTGGGCCTCAGCGCTCTTCAAAGCTCCGGGATTCCCCCGAAATCTGCTGCTAATAATCCTCCACACGCCCTCTGTGTGTGTGTGTGTGTGTGTGTGTGTGTGTGTGTGTCCAGCTGTTGACATCTGCTGTGTAATGAGATAAAATGGTTTACAGCTGAGCGGATGATTTTGGTTTATTTCAGCGGTGTGTGTTTCCCTCTAACATAAAAATGAGCAAACGATGGTGGAAGCCACGAAAAGCTCGTTTCTGTGTTTCCCTTCAGAAAGCAAATATTTTAAACAGCGTACTTCCTGCAAAGGGCACGCTTCGCCTCGGTGCACCGCTGTAGTCCAGCTTCTGTTTCACCGAGTCTGCACAGAGACCGCCGGGCAGGAAAGAAAGTCACCGTTCCACAACAGAGAGTGTGAACGGCTCAGGAAGCCTGTGCAGGCTACACACCGAGTAGAGGGATAACACAGGACAGGTGAACACAGGGCAGGTGAACTAACGAGCACCACTGAGTGCGTGCTGTTGTGGATTTGAAATGGGTTAAGGGGGAGGGATAGAAGGGGGGTGTCACTAACAACTACAGGAAATGGAACAAAAACAAGGAAGTGAACAGAGGATATTAAGGTACAAGTGAACTCGCTCACAAAGAGCAGTAAAATAGAAAAACAGGAGAGAATTTGTGCAGGTAATCAAGACAAGAACTAAATGGTATAGTGCAGGTGGGTGAACTCATTCCAGACAATAATCAGGGCAAGAAAATGTACAAAAGCAGGAAAATAAAAACTATCCTTCAAAATAAAGCAGGAAGTGAGCTGAAAGAAGGACCAGAATAGCCCACGCAGACAAACACTTCATACTCACCTAAAGCTCAGGAGCAAACTAATAAATCTGTTATGTAATTATCCATTAATGAGACTGTAACGTATGGAGCCCAAAGCCCACAGAGATGCACACCGACAGGAAACACACAGCAGTAAGGAACCAACATTTAGAGGCTGTTTGAGATTTAAAGCTCATCTCTGAACGTTTGTGCAGTGACGACGTCCAGCTGAAAATAAGCCCGCCTGAAATAAACAGATCAGCTCATTTTACACTCGTCTGGCTGCAGCTGGACCGTTTCCATAGTTTCAACAGAAACATCTGGAGGGTCTTCACGGCCCTCTGCGGTGGACTTCTGTAAATAGAAGCGAGGTCTTTGTCCTGCAGGCTGCTCACACGATCTCACAGCTGTTACACAATCGCCACAACCAGCAAAACGTTAAATATCAGCAGCAACACAATCACACAGACACACACAGACATACGTGCGCGCACACACACACACACACACACACACACTCCCAGTGCTACAGGCCATCAGACAGCAGATCTCCTCCTCATTCTCACATTCCAGGAACACTTCAGCCCCCCCCCCCCCCCCCCCCCCCACCAACCCACACCAG
>VUQK01020272.1:13039-27665 GCA_015106715.1 Bujurquina vittata
CACAGCAAGAGTGAGAGAGCGCGCACCCCACACACATACACACACACACACACACACACACACACACACACACACACACACACACACACACACACACGGGCTCACATTAAGTCCTTCCTGCCGGGTCTGATGAAGCCAGGATGTTCGAGCAGAAGCTATTTTAGCTGCTGTCTAATTTAGCACCCTCACGACTCCCTGTGAAGCTCACAGACGGTTTAACATCGAGCGCTTTGGGCCGACAGAAACACCCGCCCATCACGGCTGCACCACCAACCGGACGGAGGTCCGACCTCCAAAACAAAGTTAACTGCACTTTAGAGCTGAAACAATCAGAACACATTAAATTATGATCATCATAAACAATGTCCTGAATGCTGGAAACTGTTAATACCCAACAAGGGCTGGAAATTAGCAACAGCTGTGCAGACATCAGTTTCCGGGTACAAAGTGCTCTGAGTGCTCAGAGGAGAAAAGCAGTACCAGGTGAGTGCCTCACAGAGGTCTCAGGGAAGAATCACAGTGCTGTGTGCAGTGGGGGTCTGTGGGAACCCCGGGGCCCCCTGAGGATGGGCACCGGATCCAACCTGCTGCAGCATGGCGTGTTTACAGCTGAGCAGCGCGCACACACATGGGCCGAGATAAACGGAGGAAACACAACAGCCCGAGAAAGTCAAACACAGCAGCCTGACTTTTCCCTTCCTCGGAGAACAAACCGTGTTTAGTCTGTCGGACTCCGCGGAGCCCGAACCGATCAACACTCTGCAGCCAAAAATATCATGGCCATAAAAGGCCCGAAGAAACACTCTGCAGACCGGCATCAATGCCGAGATCTCCTTACAGAGGCATTTATGTGTGTGTGTGTGTGTGTGCGTGTGTGTGTGTGTGTGAGTGGACACGCTGAGAGGAAGAAAACAGGAGGAATTAGTTTGACTGAGAGCAGCTTTTTCTTGCTGCTGGCTGGTCTCAGCGATCCAATCACATCTGCCCCTCTTTAACAGCACAGCAAACACACCTGACACAAACACACCTGACACAAACACACCTGAGGAGAGGCGTTTTTTTCTTTTAGCAGAGTATCAGTTTTGGTTTTTTCCACCCTTTCTGAAGCCTCCACTTCATAACTTGTTACCTGCTTTCTTCATACCTGAGGCTGCACAGACTCAGCACTACAAAGCAGCTCCAGTTCAGCCTAGCAGACAGCTAGCAGCTACAGCCGCCTGTGTCACCACCTGTGTCAGTCAAACAGGCCACGCCCCCAATAATGCAAACTTTAAACAGGTGAGTTATAGACAGCTTTATGAAGGAGGAAATTATCCACAGAGACCAGAGCAGTTTCTGTATCAGGAGTCTGAGGGCCTCACTGTGGCGCCTCTGCTGGACGGCAGAGGAACTGCAGCTTGGTTCTGCATGTTGTTTTTCTCCCTCCGAGTCCGTTCAGGGCCTCCGGGCAGCACGCCGAGCTTCCACCTGCTCACCGTCACGTCTGCATGTTCAAAGTTTACTTTGGTTAATTTTTAAAGGAATCTGTATCTATTTTCTGTTCTGTGACTGGAAACAAACCTTTATACAGCAAAATAATCTGAAGGACTCTAAACGGTCCACTTTTTGTTATCTAATCATGATGCAGCACCTGCCCCACATCAGCCTTTCCTCCACTGATCCTGAAGCTGCTTCGCTCTGACGGCTGCTGCTGGGCTTTCCCGGCTAAAAAGCCTTTTCTGAGTCTGATCCCTGACAGGAAATGACCTCACAGCTGCCTGCAAACAAAGCGTGAACACAAACGGAGCTGCTTTCTTTTTTCAGCCGTGAAAGGAAAGCGATTCCAAAGAACTTCCTGACATGCTCGAGCTCACAGAGCCCTCTGGGAGGACTTTCCCTCTGAGCCGTAAATGACTCATTAAACATCAACGCTGTGATCGGAAAGCACCTCAAACACCAACGTTTCAGAGCTGCACACTATTCAGACACCTCAGATTCACTCATCTGAGAACTGTCTCTGGGTCATTTTAAAGTTCAGTTTTTAACACTCAAGCCTGACAGACCCAAAGGTATCTCCATCTGAAGCTGCTGGCCTGCTGGGATCTTCCCTCCACCATCTCTGGAATTCACAGAGGAGGTGTGAAGCAGTGAGCAGCAGCTCTCTGGGAGAAAATTCCTTGTTGAGGTCAGAGGAGAATGATCAGACAGCTTTGAGAAGAAGGAAACAGGAACTCAGTTAACTGCTTTTTCCAACCAACGTGTGCAAAAGAGCATCTCTGAATGACCGAGAGCAGAAGACCACACCCTGTCACCTGAGAACAGGAAACTGCGGTTACAGTTCACACCAACACTGGACAGCAGAATCCTGAGAAACGCTGCCAGGTTTAATGAGTCTCTCTGCTGCAGCAGTCTGACAGCAGGGTCAGCATAACAACATGCATCCATCCTCCTCGGATCAGGACCGGCTGCTGCTGTTGCTTCTGATGGCTCCTGAATAACAAGCTCATCATTCACAACAAATGAGTCAAAACAAAGAGTTCATCAAACTCTGCAAACATGCTTCATATATGACTTTGAGGCCGCAGCAGCTCTCAGACACACACTGAACACAACAGTGAAGACATTAAATCAGCGCTGAAAGGTAAAAACTGAAGGATATCTTCAAAAGTTTCCAAAAGGTTTCCCTCCACGTGCTTAAAACAGACATTTAGAACATCTACGTCCATCCTTCCCTTTAAGAAACCATCTATCATCACATGACAACACAAATCACATGACCTTCACACCTATGTGAAGTGGAAACAGGAGCTCAGGGGATATTTGTAAAAAAATAAACAGCAGAAGAAGAAGAGCATGAATGTGTCACCGGCGTTTCAGGAAGTCCTCTAATCCTGACGCTGCGTGGAAAATAATTTGACTCCGCCCCATGTCAGAGGCTCGCCAAAATAAAAAGCTCTGAAACACGAAGAGACTCAAACTTTAAGGAAACGAGAGGAAGCAGCTGCAGAAATAAACCCACTAACGAATCGATGGAGGGATCATCAGATCCATCAAATCAGGACGCGTCACCTCCAGGAACTTTAAACTGAAAGATTGGAGAGACTTCCTCTGTGCTGCACCCGGCGACAGCGGGGAGAAGGACCCCTTCAGCTGATCGCAATCTGAATATCAAACTCACTCCTTTAATTTAATCAGGAAATATTCTGTAAGTTGATTCATAATGTTTTAATAAAAATGAATATCTCAGCAGATCACAGCACTAAACTGAGACTGCTTCATTATCTGCATTCACTTCATGCGTTTGTGCTTCCACCTCCTCATTTTGGCCTCTCACTTCCTGTGCAGACAGGAAGTGAGGCGCTGGTGCCGCTCCTGATCAGAGATCTGAAATCCCAGCAGAGAAGAGGTAGACTTCCCAGCATCACTCTGATCATTGATCGATGTTCACACACTAATCATTATTACTGATGATGTCTGCACAGCTCGTTTAGCTGCCAGCTGCTGACGGTAAGCCCCTCCTCCTCCTCCTGCTGGAGGTTCAGTTTTACTCCAGAGAAACTCCTGCACAGGAGGAGGAGCTTCTCCTCCATCATTCTGAGAGTGTAAGAAAAAAGGATCGCCTGATTTTTAAAAGTGCGAACTTTTCCTTTAAAGGTGCTCTGAGCTGTGCTGAGCTGCTGCTGATCTGATGAGAATAAATCCAATAAAAGCAGCATGATGTCAGCGACACCTTATATCGCATCACGTGAGCGCCGAGCGGTTTGTGAGTGCAGCAGTGAAAGCAGGTCAGTCTGCAGCTGTGAGCGCAGCCAGCACCGAGGATTAACGCTGCCGCTGAGGCAGGGAGGGGGCTACCTCCGTGCACCTCCTCCTCCTCCTCTCTGCCTAACCTGATGTCAGAGCCTTTGTTCGCCTCCTCATCCTCTGCATGTTTCATGGAGCCTCGTTGAGATTCAGGGCGTGACTGAATCTGATTAAGAGAAGCTGCAGAAACACTAAAGGAGGCAAACGTCAGGCTCATGTTACAGTGAAGTCAAACAGGAAGCTGAGAGTTCGAAGCACAAACACGATGAGGTCAGTTAAAGTCTAAAAGTCCTCATTCACAGATCCTCTTCACTATAAAGGAATAAGCGGCCTTATGCAAAAAGAAGTATAAGTGCCACCGGGTTATTAGCCTGCTGTTACTGTTTGGCATTTTTACATATAACAGCTCCAAAAGTCATAAAGGGGAGTATAAAGAGATCTGGCATCATTCTGCATGAACCTGAGCTCCACCCCACAGAACCACACCGAGGCATTTTTACTCTGAGGCGTCTGCAGGACCGAGAGCCGCCAGATTCCCACATAAAGGAAATTCAAAATGACCTCTGAAAATAATAATGCAATAAAAAGATCTGAAACGAGCCCGACCTTCATCTCTTACAGGAATTAGAAAACTAATGACAGCAGGGAGCGGAAATCTTCATCATTCCTAAATGGGAATGTGCCCATTTTATTTTGTCATGCAGTTCCTTTTCCGGTACCTCACACGGAGCTGCTGCTCTTATAATTTACTTTAACTGCTTTGAGATTTATGTTTGCCACTGCTGTGAAACTTTTTGATTTTAAGCAAAAGCTGCTTTTATGATTCTCTGCAACATAAATGAAGAGCTCCTGTGTTACAGCAGCAGGCCCAGTCGATATAATCAATAACTACATTTATGGATCAGTAATAGAAAATGTGACAGAACAGTAAAATAAAAGTAGCTCAGTAATTACAAAACACAAGATTTTAAAATATTTAAAAAAAATAGCTTCAATAAATTAAAAACTGTGATCATAAAGTACCATAAAATCCCCACAATAAAATAAAATATAACTAAATATGTATAAAAACTTTAAACAGGCATAAAAAAAATAAACATATTTGTTTTTGTTTATTTCACTTCTATGAGCTGTTTCAGTTTATTTATTTTACTGAGCTGGATTTTTAATATTTTCAGCCTTTGGCACAGGAACGTCCTAATGCTTCACATACAGGAAGTGTGTCTCTGTCTTCCTGTCTTCTGTTTTGTCTTTTGATAAATAATAATAATAATGACATGCATATTGGGGGCACTGGGGGGCTCACCCTGCCCAGGGGCCCTGCAGGAGTTTGGTCCAGCCCTGTGCATAAGGCTGTTTCAGGTCTCCAACAGTAAAATGCTCACACAAGTCATTTTACTTTTGGTACTTCTCAATCTTAACAGTATTATTACCACCAGTACGGTCCCTGCAGTAAATTATCTGAAAGCTTTCTGCTCTATTGCAGTGGGTCTGCGGGTCACATGACTGATCTGCATGTAAACGAGGATAAAGAGGCATCCTGACATGCTGGTGGGTGAAGCAGAGATTAATGAGGGCTTACCTGGGAAGGCGTGCGGGTTGGACGACCCTCTCTTGAGGCACTTGGAACAGAGAACGTGTACAGAGTAGTGCAGGCCGGGCCACTCCTGCAGCAGCGTGTTCAGCTCCTCCACCAGTGGAGTGATGGCCTGCCATGCAGTCCAGATGTTGGGCAGTGAGGCGTGGCTGGCGATGGAAAGAGTCTCCACCTGCAGCTTCCCTTTGGCGGGGCGGTGGCTGATCACCACGGGGACTTTACCCCGGTAGGCGAAGATCTGGTGCTTGCTGTCTGACCGCTGCACCACGTGGCTGTTGATCTGCACGCTGAAGCGTGCAAACAGTCCAGGAGGAAACAGGAAGGGGAAGCTGTACTGGACGTGCAGCTGCTCCACGGAGAAGAAGTTACACAGAGGCAGAGCGCTCCCGCCGGCCGAAGCCTCCACCTGGACCTCCTCACTGCTGACGTAGCTGGGGAACTTGTACCACACGGTGGCCCCGTTGAGAGGCTTGCTGCGGGGTTTGCTGATGCAGTAGCAAATCCCCATCTTCTCCAGTAGCTCCATGATGAGGTGGAGGTCCTGCTGGGTCTGGATGAGCGGTCTGAGGAGCAGGCGGATGATGTTGGAGGGCAGGAGTCCATGCTGGAGGAAGCCCTCTATGTGGTGCTGCAGATGGGTGACCCTGAGGTTCTCTCCTTTCTCGTCCTCTATAACCAGACTCACCCTCCCCTTGTCTCCCCTCTCCCCCTCAGAGAGGAGGCGGTCCAGCAGCGTGGACTCGTCCCTCTGGAAGAACACGTTGAGAATTGCGATGAATCGTGGAAGATTGTGAAAAACGTACTCCTTCAGTGTGAGGCTGTCCTCAAAGTAGAGCAGCTTCCCGCTCTCGTGCAGGTAGGATAAGGCGCTCTGCAGTCGGTCCTCGGTGAGCCCCGCCTGGAGCCCCAGCCGGGCTGAGTCCCACCACGAGAGCCACAGGTCTTTGAGCTTAAAGTGCAGCTCCTCCAGCATCTGCCAGGACTTTGGGAGCACACGATGGAGGTTGGGGAAAATCTCTCTGTGCTCTGCAACAGACATGAGCTTCTCCCTCAGCCTCTGGATGTTCCTCTGAGTCTCTGTGCAGCTCACTCTGAGGACAGGCGAGAGGATCTGCAGGCGGTGGTTCAGCATGTACTGCAGCTGCGCCTTCCGGCGCCTCAGATTCTTGTCGGAGACGCCGTAGAAGAGGACGTGAGGACTGGAGGTGCGGACATTGTAGCCCTGCTCCAGAGCCTGGTCCACCTGCAGAGCCAGCCCCCTCAGGCTCTGGATGTCCCTCTTCTCCTGCAGGCCGATCTCCTTGTGGATATCCAGAGTCTTCTCCTCCAACTCCATCTCTCCACACAGGTCTGCATGCGTGCCCACCAAGCACACAACAGCGTGGGGTACTTTGGCACAAAGCAGGTGGAGGAAATATCCGACGTGGGCGTAAAAGTTTTTGGGCGAGTACGTTTTGAGATTGATGACTAGAATGTAGAGAGCACCGGGGGAGAGAAAAAAGGGTTTGACCAGATCGTAGTTCTGTTTCCCTGACAAATCGTACATGAGGAACGTGAGATGGCGCTCAGCGTCCGCCACCCAGTTGGTGACTTCGATTCCTCTGATTCCCTGGTTTCCTCTGGCGTCCTGCTGCGTTCTCACCAGGCTCTGCCTCAGCTGGGTTTTCCCTGCGTTTCTGGTCCCCATCAGGACCAGTTTCAGCCGCGGCTTCACGGCGAGCTGAGAGTGTGCCAGCTCCTTCTGATACACGGCGATGTACGGGATCCCCTTCATGCACACCTCGTACGGAGGCTGGATGAGAGGGTTATCCTTCACTTTCCAAATGTTCACTTTGGAAAGCTTTCCAAAATTATCTGGAAGAATGGCTATTTGGTTACCCTGCAAAACAAGTTCCTCCAAATTCTCCAGCTCCACGATCGAGTCGGGCAGATACGTGATGCTGTTATTGTCCAGCCAGAGGTTCACCAGCTTCCCCAGCAGGCCGATGTCCTCTGGAATATGAGTCAGTTTGTTTCTGCTCAGGTAAAGCTCCTCTAATCCCGTGATGCTTAAAATAACCTGGGGAAAGTTTTCAAAGTCGTTTGAGGACAAATTGATCATTTTGAGTCTCTGCAGGCTACCAAAGGAGAGGGGCAGCTGCGTGAGGCGGTTCCCGTCCAGCATCAGGCTCTCCAGGTGGTGCAGCTGACAGAAGGTGTGGGGTAGGGAGGACATGTGGAGGCTGCTGAGCCACAGGATTTTGATGGACTGCAGCGTCCTGATGTCGGCCGGTAATGTCTCAAACTTGTTCCCGGAGCAGTCGAGTTCCTCCAGCTCGCCGAGGGCCAGGATCTCTGGGGGGAACTGGTTCAGCTTGTTGTGATCTGCATCCAGCGTCCGCAGACGGGCGAGGCTGGAGAAGGATCTGGGGAAGTCGTGCAGGTCATTGAAGCTGATGTCGAGTTCCTCCAAAGACTGCAGAGCTCCGATCTGAGCCGGCAGGTTCTGGATTTTGTTGTGACTGATGCACAGCTTCTTCAGCCCCCTCAGCTGCCCCACACCTTCAGACAGGCTCCTCAGGCTGTTGTGGCTCATGTCGAGCTCCACCAGCTGCCCCAGCTCAAACACCACCCTGGGGACTGAGGTGAACTTGTTCCTGCGGAGCACCAGGACGCGCAGGTTGTTTAGGGAGGATCCCAGCCCGTCTGGCAGCTCCTGGAGGGAGTTGTTCCCCAGGTTGAGCACCTCTATGTCGGCTATGTCCTCTGGCAGTTCGATCTGGTTGTTTTTGGAGCAGAGGGTGAGCTGGCGCAGGTTGCTCCGCAGCTTCCTGGAGCGGAGGGCGGCATCCCTCCACAGCCTGGCCGTTTTCAGATTGTTCTCCTTGTCCTCCATGGCGCTGCAGCCGGACCCCTCCTCCTCCTCCTTCTCCTTGTTTTCATTGAGAGTTTTCATGGATCCCGAGCAGGCAGCATGGAGGACGGAGTCCCTCAGAAATCAGCGCGCTCCTCAGGCATAAACCTTCCTCCTGAGAGGGGACAAGATCCGCTTCGAGCCGGGAAATAATCAACTTGTTCGACGGGAGCGGGAGGAGCGTGCGCGGCCGCGGAGGCATCCTTTTCTCCTGCGCCACTCAGCACACAATGAAGGCAGACCTCCGCGCTTACAGCTCCGGCTTTAATCCCGAGCCCCGGAGCCCCGGAGCCCCGCTTCCCCTCCGATCGTCACAGCCGCCCTCATCGCCTCCAACAGCCGACCTCCGCGTCTCTCCGTCCCGGTGGATGTGCGCGTTTCAGAGCGCTTTCCGAGCCGCGGTGTCGCTTCCTGGCAGCGGAGAGTGGAAGTGAGGGAGCAGCCGCTCACTGCGTCAGATCTCTGAGCCCTCCTCCTCCCTTTCTCCTCCCTTTCTCCTCCCTTCCTGCTCTGTGGGAGCAGGAGGAGGAGGAGGAGGGAAAGCGATTGTTGGGTGCAAACTGCCCAAACCGTGCAGAGAAACTGAGACGCAAACACAAAAATCAGTGAAGGTTCAGACAGAAGCGTTTCCAGAGAGAGGAACGATCAGCTGATGAATTTGGAGAACACGAGCATCTGCTGTGAACGCGCATCTGTGCACGTGCAGAGGTTTACGGGATGAAGGTGCGCAAACGTATGAAAGACTGAGAGGATGAAATGAGTGAAGTCAGGACTGAGGCTGAAAACGCGGACTCTGCCGCCACCTGCTGGTCATCATCTGCAAGTACAACAAGCAGCTGTTTGTCCTGCAGGGATGATCCGCTTACCTTCTACCGAGCTCCACCGAGCTTTCAATGAATAAAAAAAAAAAGGATTCTGATTCAACATTGTAGGGGCACAGAGGTCAGAGGTCATGTTAACATCCTGAGCCGCTGAGGTCTCCAAGGTCAGCTTCATGATTTATTGGTTCAAAAAGCCTAAAAGCCTGAATAAGAAACTGTGATTCTCAGTGGTGTGGTGTGTACTAATAAAGATTTTAACTACCCTGACACATTTGACCTCTGACCTCACATTTACATTCTTTCTATCAGCTTGACCCCAAACTGAGTTTGGAGAAAGAGACGGAGCTGCCTGGTTAGTTAGAAATATATATGATGCTCATAATAAGCTGCAGTTATTGATGAATCAGTCCCTGTTATCATCACCTGCTGCTACATGCTTGTAAACATCTGTCACGCCGCCCTGATCACAAACATTAAAAGCAAAGAAAGAAAATAAAATGAACGGACACATTTCAGTTCAACAGTTTTCAGTTGCTTCATTCTCAGAGTGCTGCTTTGGTTTGATCAGTTTCTCTATGTAGGAGGAGGTGGGAGGAGGAGGCTGCAGGACGGATTCACAGAGCTCACATATCATGCAAATTGAATCAAAGTGGCCCAAAAAATATAAAACATGTCACGATGACTGAAAGATCTGAGAGGATGAAGTGCAGCTGTAGCTGAGCTATAAAATTAATTTATGAGTTTGAGTCAAATCTCACATTTAAGTGCAGAGGAGGAGAATCACCTGCTGCCTCGACTCCTCTCGCCTCATCGCTCTTCCTCACTTCCTCTATATGGTAAGGATGAAGGTGAGAGGAGAGGAATCGAGGAGACGGACTGAGGACGGAGAAATGAGGTGCAAATGCACACCTGTCAGGTAAGAACAGCTGTGAAGGAACCGAGGACAAAGACAAAGAAATGAAAGTGAAAGCGCTAAAAATAGAGCAAATGGAATAAAAACTGACAGATTACTTATTAAAAGCACAAGTTCACCCAAAGTGCTTTCAGTCAGGTCTCCAAAAACTCAGAAACGGGACAAACTTGTTTGAGGGGGTCAGGCTGATCCTGAGCCAGAAGATGACTTTCCTCTGGATGGTCACTGCAGGCCTGACGGATGCTGATGGATGAAAACACCTTCAGCCAGGAGGATCGAAGCTGCTCTGCAGCTGCAGGCGAGCTGAGAGGACGGCAGTGAGAAGACTTCCTGCTCTTTGAACAAGTCGGAGGTCAACGGCTCAGTCACGCGGGACAGTCGAGGCTCAGATTAGGCTTCAAAAGCGCTGATTGCACCCGCGGAGCAGCCTGACAGTGTTTGATGCTGGATGGACACTGACTGATGGTTAGTGAAACTTCCTGTTTCGCGCTTGGATTTGAACCCTGTTAATATTTAAATGCATTAAACTACATTTTCAAGCCAAGCAGTGTTGTAACAGCTCGGTGAAATCATTAGCACGCGGAAATATGAATAAAAATTGAAACGGTAACTTAAACAATTTTAATGGATCCCCACAGCCTGCTGCAGAGGCCAGAGCAGCTGGTGACGGCTTGTGTTGGAGTGTGGAATTATATTTGTTAGTAAAGAAGAAATGCGCAGGAATTCATTAAAAACAAAGACGACATGATGGATAATTACGGAGGAATAAAATTGATTCTCAGATCCAAGTATCGATACTCTCAATACTTCAGTCATTTGAGATAATGTATCTGAGCAAGAACACGTTAGAAAGTAACTAACTACTTTTACTTCCTAACGCCTATGGTGCGTAAGGACGCAATGCCAGAGCGCAGCGTGCTGCTGCTGCGCACTCAGACACAGCGGTCACGCGTGGAGCTGTTGCAGCTCCACAAATAACCAAGACGCGACCTGTTTTTGTGAGAACAACAAACCTGGTTAAACGCCTCAGAACGCACACAATACTGAACATAAGCAGAGAGTCTGTGGCGGAGTCCTCTGCTGCTGCTGCAGGAACTGTTAGGGTCCAGAGGAAGGACATGTCGAGCTTTCAGGGGCGATGAGCGCGGTCGCTGTTTGACTTGGAGCGATGAATTAAGACAGTATAAGTAATGAAATAAACACGTGCTTCCACACACAGCTGCATGATTTCAGCTTGGAGTAATCTTTGTATCATGCCTGAGTGAGATAATCTCACATAAGTAAAAAAATATACGTCTTGAACTCACTGAGATGCTTCACAGATTGATCCTCAGCCTGCCGGATCATAACTGTTGAAGGTTGTGCTTCTGTGAAGCTGATTCCTCGGACACGCCAGACGTATTTCCTGGTTAAACTGCAGTTTGGGGACACCTGAAGAAACCTGCAGGAAGGTAAGAATAACTTCATAATCCCAGAGGGAAGACATGATCCTGCATCAGAGTCAAGTTCTCTCTTTCTTTAAATTTAATCCATTGTTAGGAAACAATGGCCAGTAAGGAGCTGCTTTTGAGGACACTAGAGGAGCTGGCAGGTGAAGACTTCATCAAGTTCAGGTGGTATCTGGAGGAGCCGCCAGATCTCCTGGATGGCCTCCCACCCATCCCAAAGAGTCGTCTTTAGAATGCAGCGAGGACAGAAACCGTAGATAAGATCGTGCAGACCTACAGCCAGCAGTCTGTGGAGGTGGTGAAGCAAAGATCAACAGAAATGATCTGGCAGAGAAATTATCATCCTTCAGCACAGAAACACGAGGCGAGGACAACAAAGGTCACATGGTTCTTACTCAGGGTCACAGTGAGTGTTTTGTCTTTATCACCTTTAGACTTTAGACTTACATAGTTTATGTTTTTAACTCTCTTAATGAGCACAATGAGTTTACAGGTAATGAAATGTTCTGTATGAATCAAACTGACTTTGACAAATGAGGCATTTAAGTTTATTTTTATGTTCTGCAGATGTGAAGTCTGCACGTGTCACATGTTACAGAGAGAAGCTCCAGTCAAACCTTCAGGACAGATTTATGTGCAAACAACAAGGGTGGAGAGCAAATAAAGCTGAGAAGATCCTTTTTAACTTTCTTTGTATTTACACTCAATACATCACAACTGAACTGAACATTACACCTTGATTCTGACCAAACAAAACCATATAAATACAAATGTAGGCTTATCTTTATACCATATATTAAGGTATCAGCAGACGTGGCAACAGTACTGACATTCTGTACTTAAGTAGAAGTACAAGTACATGTGTTAAAAACTACTCTGGTAAAAGTTGAAGTACTGGTTCAGCTTCTTTACTCAATCAAAAGTAAAAAAAAAGTACGGGCTCTGAAATGTAGTCAAAGTAAGAAAGTGAAAGTATTTGGAGGCTGTTTCTACCAGCTATTTTTGTGTAAAGCTAACTGAACCTCTTTATATATTATTGTAATCATATAAAATAATCCATGAGAATATAAATGTGATTCCAATCTTAATCCTGATGAATGCACTCAGCTTGAATCTGTTCTGTAGGACACAAACTGTGAAAGAGAGTTTAAACACAGCTCTGTTCTCTGTGTCCTCCATAGCAGAGGGTGGCTGTGCCTCCACCTGAACACCACCATGAGGATGCTCAGGGGCTACAGCGGCATTCAGAGGGTGGAGGAACCCTCAGATCAGCTGTAGTGGCTCTGAGGTTTACTGCTCTGTGTGGATGAACTGAATTCATGAACATGTGAGCCAGTATTTCACAGCTATCTTAGCAGATTTCCACCCCCAACCTGTTTATCCTGCACTAAACTGCAGTATTTTTATATATTATTATTAATAATATTTGAATTACAAAAGGTTAGCATGCCTGTTTGGTTTCTTTTTGCAGTCCTTAGCTTTAACTCTACCCTCTCTTCTTTCTCTCCTGTCCTCTTTCTCCATTACTTATTTAAATTAATGAAAATATTTTAATGATATCTGAGTGACCTAATAACATAAACCATATGAATGTGTGGAACTGGGTGTTTGAGACTTGTAGCAGAAGCTGCTTTGAGTGTTCAGATTCAGTAGAACAGCACTAAGAACCAGAACCAGTCCAACACATCTTCTTGAGCAGCAGTTCTCCATCTTTCTCACGATCGTTGCATCTTCTTCTTTGGCTGCTTTCATTCATTTTCAGTTCAGTCCTTTTTTTTTAAGCCATTTAACTCTGACCTATGAATCATTCACACATAAAAAGGCTCCATCAATGAACCACTGCTGTGTCTACACATAACAGACAACTTGGCAAAGAACCATTTTTTGTTACCAGCAGCATGCCAGAAAGTCTCATTTGTTCCTATTTTTTTAGTTGATTCTATGAAAATGTTAATGATAACTCTGACAGCTCAGCATGGTGTGCAGTGTGCCTTCTGGGAAAATGGGACACGTAGAGGACGAAAGAAGAAGAAACATTATCTACAGCAGATGGAGAGTTTCTGATCAGGTCCTCGAATCCAGCAGAGACCTGAGACAGGACAGACGTGACTACATGTGACTGCATCAAAGCAAAGGTAATTAGAAGGTACATTTAAACTACTGATGATTGTAATTGTCGTTTTATTTAATGATGCATCTTAATTACATACGATCACACTGTTATACTCCACATCATCTAAACATGTGCCGCAGGGCTTCCAGGACTCTTTCATCCATCTGACCTCTCATCTCCTCCAGTTTCTGGACCTTCTCGGTGTCTCCTTCTTCTCTCATCTTGTCAATCAGGAAGTCCAAGTGGACATGAGTGGACACAGAGTTGATATTCAGGGCGATCTGCTCCAGTTTGGCAACATGCTGGTAGGCCTCTTCAAGCAGCTGTTTCTTCTCCACCTTCAGGTCTTCCATTGCTTTCTCCAGATCTGCTAAAAAGCTTGTGTGCTTGTGTGCTTCCTGGTTTCAGTTTCATTCTGTTCATACTTCCATTTCATCTCTTGGAGAGTCTTCTGCACTTTCCTTGTTTTGGTCACGTAGATCCACTTTTCTTTCACGTGAGCTGATGCAGGACACTTGTTGGTGCATGAGACACAGGAGCCATTTTTCATGACCTTACAGTGTTCTGGATACCAGGCCAGCGTGCACCCAGGATGGTGACAGTTCTCCTTACAGACTGTACAGCAGGTGGCTCCACCATACCAGAATAAAGACATCCCACCATCAATGGGTTCTTTGTCTCTGTAGGCCTCATCAACTTCTACAATGAAGTTCTCGTTCTTCTTCATCTTTTCTTCATATTTCTTCAGAGCTTCTTGAATCTGTTTGGTTTCTGTCTGCTTCAGTTCAGTCAGCTTCACTCTGTCCTGCAGGTTTTGGATGCAGGCTGTCAGTTCGATTCGTTTGTTCAGGACCTGCAGAGTGTTTTGCACTTTTTGTGGTTCGATTGTTTCAAAAAATTCGGCAAACTGATGCAGTCCGTTCTTTGTGATTTGATCAGCAGTTTGCAGGAATTCTTCTTCCTCTGTTCGGTCTTCATGCTGGCAGTTCTCAAACAGGAAGTGAACAGGCTGGTTCTTCTCATTTCTGGCACATTTAATGTTTGCAGCTTCAAGAGCC
>VUQK01020276.1:3505-19948 GCA_015106715.1 Bujurquina vittata
CAAAGGGTTGCTGCGGCAGGTTTTTGATTTTGCAGAGTTTTACATTGGATGCCCTTTCTGACACAACCTCCTAGGGATTTGAAAGGGCATCCAATGTAAAACTCTGCAAAATCAAAAACCTGCCGCAGCAACCCTTTGTGATAAAGGGAGCAGCTGAAAGTAGCTTTTACGTATATAACTTCAGTGATTCCCATAGGTTTAGATTTGTAGATGCATATGCATGTATATGTATGCTTTCTTAAATGAATTCTTATACAATAAAATTGCATTTATAAGGTTGTGCTCTGCAAATATTTTACTTGCCAAGTACACTGTGACAAGCAAATAATGAAGCAATATAATTACTTGTATGTCCAGAGAGTCTCATCCCAAGACAGGACTCCAATTCCACCATCGTGGATTTCACTTGTTAAGAATAGTGCTTGTGCTACTCTGCTGTCTCAGTAAGCTCTATGTAGAGGCACATAAACCTGCTCTCCCCCTGCTCAAAGTTCTTATTAGAGTGGAAATCCAGATAGCAGAGGACCTTCAGAGAAGAACAAGTACTACTGTTGCAAGTTGCTGTGGAAGCTGGAGGAGTGACCAACAAAAGACAAGCAGCTGAGTGATAACTAAAACTGATCAATGAGCCAGCTGTAGGATAATGCAACAAAATATGCATTGTTTAATTGATATGTCGTGATGCTCATGTTAATGCTATTAATATATTAATGCAGGCTTGGACAGGTGAGGTAAGAATGAAATAATTGTTTTCTAATCGACTTATCGATTAAAAAAAAAAAGACAGATTATTTGACCACTAAAATAAGTTTAGTTGCAGCCTTACTTAGAAGGTTTTAACATATACATATATATATGAGCAAGTGCTATTCTTTACCACAAGAGTGTAATGAGCCAATTAAAAGTGTGGACTGAATAGTCATCAGAATAGTTTATATGATCAGCAGCAATGAGTTTCTTAAGAATTGCTTGAAACTACAGACGAAACGCACTGCTTTAGGGATGACAGTACACAACTAAATCAAATAGGAAGTGACAGAAGGCCAACAAAATACACACCACACAGACACACACACACACACAAACCGCACATAGACAAAAGTAAATCTCACCACCCCTAAAGAAACGTGCACACAAACACACACACACACACAAGCCCAAAAAGTACCAACCTAGCTACGGGAAGAGCAATGATGTTGACCCCAGGAACACAGCATCTCTGTCTCTGTCAGAGGGACTTGGGGCCTTTTGGTAAGCTGGATGTGAGTGTGAGTGTGTGTGTGAGTGTGTGTGTGTGTGTGTGTGTGTGTGTGTGGGCTGGGGTCTGAGAAGTGAGAAAGGATGAACTGTGTGGGAGAGCCATCTATTCACTGCTGACAAGGTCAGAGCTACGAAGGGAAAGAGTCCCCTGCCATATGCAGAGAAAGAGAGAGAGCAGGATATAGGAGGAGATGGACAGAGGGCGGAGAAGAGCGCATAAACTTTCTTGCTTTCGTTCTTTCTTGCATGTACAAAAATAATAATAATTAAGTTACAGAAACATAACACAAATTATGCATGCATGGGATATGTACAAGTTGTAGTATTTGGAGAAAAACTGCAAACTTAACTATACTCCAGCTTATCCCAACTTCATGCAAATGTTTAAAGGTTTCCTATATGTATGCATCTTAGGTGAACATGGGATACCTGGGTAATGATGATGCTGGCCGCACAGGCATGAAGGAGAGAGAAAGAAAGCAACACAGGAAAGTGATAGAGAGAGCGTGAAGAGTTGGTGCTGAATCAACAGTGACTACTGTGCTTTATCTTCAATACTATTCCAGTGGGGAGTCACAAAGAGCGTAGATGTCTCTCTCACACACACACACACACACACACACACCCACACACACACACACACACACACACACACACACACACACACACACGCACACAGGGGTGGCTGTGGCTCACAAGCAAGAGTGGGTCACTTACTAATCGAAAGGTTGGTGGTTTGATCCTCTCATTCTCTAGTCTGTCGATATATCTTTGGGCAAAATATTGTACCCCAAGTTGAACCCAATGAGTACGAGTGTGTGAGTGTTAGGTTAAAAAATACTTAAGCATAGATAAACGCATAATAAGTGGGTGAATGAGGCTTGTAGTAAGAAAGTGCTTTGAGCACTCAAATAGAGTAGAAAAGCACTATATAAGTACCAGTCCATTTACCATTTACCCATATGCACACCTGTGCCAAGGAAAGCACTAAAGTACTACACTCAGCACATCAGAAGAGCCATGAGCACTCGCACATTGGCACACACAACTGAACTGCACACAGCCCACTTCTGTAGACTAAAAGAAAGAACAAGGTTTTTATTATTTCTCTATGTAGCTAGTTTCTGGAGGAACCCCCTTTCTGTAATGTTTATTGCAAAACCCATGTGTGTACCTGAGCATACAAATATTTGTACATGGACACCTGATAATCACAAATTTAAAGTGAGTCCACAGGGTTGCATTTGTCACGTAATTTTAAGTGACTTTACATCCGTCACTCCACATCTTGGAATTAGAAAGTGAACACGTGAATCATTTTCATGTAGTGCTGGTTAACAAGAAACCTCTGGTCAACTATTAGTCTAATCACAGTGATGTTGTATGCATTAGTGAATGCTTTTGTGTTCCCATTGGCCCACCTGCTGTGTACTGAGGAGGTGATGTAACCGATGAGCTTGATAGACTTTGGTTGTGTGCTCTTTCACCATCTCCAGACAGTCTCGTTCTCTTCTCTGGAATTCCTCCAGCTGATCCATCTCCCTCCTGCAGGGCACAGAAACCACACACAAACACTTTTGCAGCTGAAATTTTACACTTGAATTTCATTAAGTTTGACTATGGGTATAAATTAGTTATACACTGTATAATAAATAAAAATAATTTCACACAATAACATTTAAGACATAATTCTTCTACTTCCAAAGTTGTCAATCATCATAAATCATAGCATAGTAGCAATAGCCCATCATACTCATCCACTCATGTACAGTATGCTTGCTGAATTACTTGGTTTGACAATCATATGAGCCTAATGTGTTTATAATAGTAAATCAACATGTTATGCTGCACATTTTCTGAAGATTCAGCTGACCTTAACTAGTATTAACACCATATAAATCAAGAACTCATATACAAGTGCATCTGTGCATGTGTTATTATGTATTTGGGAAACAGTTGTCGGTCGTAAAGCTGACAATTCCCTGAAGTGTCCTTCAGACGAAGGAAAAAACTGCTTAATCACACTGAGGCATACATGGAAAGACAGAGAATCTCTGGGACAAAAACTACAGAATGACACTGCATACAAGGAAAAAGGCAAAGTAAGAATGTGAGAGGCTGTAAGTGGGAGGATGATTGATATATTTCATCACGGCAGCCAGGACAGGTCTGTCTATGACATCTGTTAAGCCAAGCTTGCTAAATGGGATGCATTAAAACCCCATACACACAGCAATTTAATTCCACAATCACACAGCAATGTTGGTACAAAGTGGTGATAACTTAAAAGGGGAATTGGAAACAATTACTAAATATATGCATGCCATGATAATATGAAAGCCCACACACAAAGCGAGGAGTAAAACCAATCTAATTCCAAGAGTGCTATACCAATAAGGATTTAACCATAGCTGATGAGGAATCCTGCATCTCTTTCCCCCCTTTTCCCCTTACTTCCTTCTTCACTGTTTCTTTCCCCATCCAACCTCTGTTTTCAATTACAATCCTCCACAGAAGAATCAGGATATTCAAAGTGTGTCAGTAATCTGAGGTTAACACATTCTGTGGCTACTGACATTTAAAAAGAAATCACAACACGTTCCCATTGCCTTTGCATTCTCATTCATTCTTCAGCACCAGATTCAATTACAAAATAAATGAAAAATGCAGAACACTATGTTCGCAGGTGTGTAAAGAAGAAGAGCGAATCTAAATGTGTGTGTTTGTATAATATTAAACACAGTAATTTAATACAGTGCAGGTGTGTCGGAGTAAATATTGAGGTTGCATGGCCTCTATTTGTCCACCTAGCTAACAGGGATATTACTTATTAATGTAAAATATAAAGTAAAATATAAATTTTGGTTTATTGATGGCTCACCACCCATATGTGCATTTGTGAATATATGTATGCATTTCCGTTTGCTTATGTCTTAATAGTGCCTTAAAAACCTAATATCAATGCTTTGGGGGATCAGGACCTTTGTTCAAATGTCTAAATGTGTCTGGGCTGAAACAGTTTAGGTGTTAATGTACCAGTTTAGGCAGTTATCAGAAATATGTATCAGTTTTCATAGTACATTTTGCTCATATGTGCATCTATATGTTTATCTATATGTCCGTGTGTGTGTGTGTGTGTGTGTGTGTGTGTGTGTGGGTCAGACTCACTGAGTGACCTTTGCTTCCCTACCCCCAGCCCCAGTGTTATTAATTGCTCTGTAGTGGACAAAAGCCAAACAGATTTGTAACGGCTGAAGGCACCTCGATCTGTGTCGACCCAACCAGCCGCCACAACATACAACCCTCATTAGCCCTGTTCGGCAAGCGGCACATGCCCTCTTGTATGTGTGTGACTGTGTGTATCTATAAATGTATGTGCACGTGACTGAGTAAAAGTGAAAAGAAAGAAAGAAATACTTTAACTCTGTAACTTCTCTCTGTTATGGCTGGTCTATCAGCCTAAGCTTATGAATTTGAAGGCTTCACCACAACATACAGACCATAAACAGGGAAAAGTTTTTGTGTTTTTTTTTATAATTTAAGTATATACTGTTAGCCACACTTAATGGTTGAAGCAGAAAAGATTAGAAACAAAGCCAGACATGATTAAAAATTTACCAATAAATATACACCTAGAACACAGATTTACGGATTTATTGTATTAGGTTAAATATAAATAAATTGAAGGGTGACAGATTAAAGGAAAAGCCTGAAGTTTGGTTGGACATTGATGGGGTTTCATCCCTTTGTGTTCCAGACAGTAGAAGAATTAATGTGAGGGTGCACTGCCACAATTCTGGCTGCACATATTTAAAAAGCTACTTTTGGCTGTTCCCTTATTTGCATGGGGTCACAACAATAGGTAGCTCTGCATGTTTGACTTGGCAGACATTCTACACCAGATGCTCTTAGTGACATAAGTCCAATGGGATTTCTGTCTCTTCCTAGGATTGAACTGGGAATCTTTTGCTTTTTAGGCAAAAGTATAAACCACTACACTACAAAGCCACTAGAAGACACTTTCGACTGCTCTCACAATTTGTCAAAATAAAGCTATCAGCTGGTGGAAAATCTCACAATTAATAACTTCAATTAGTACCATAACAGCTTATATTAGAAAACAAAAAACAAAATGAACACACACACAAAAAACCCCCCAAAAAACAGAGATGCCAGCTCTTTCAGAAGTAAAGATGGAGAAAGAGAAACCTCTGTATGCAAAGTGCATGTTTCAGTTCTCTGGATCTAAGGCAGAACTACAACAGTGACAATTCTGTAGAGTTGTTACAAATACTTGACACTGCACACGGTTCAGGCACACTTCCATAAGCTGCTGTCACTGAGCACTGTTCTCAAAAAAATAGTAATAATTACCCATGTCGATATAAATCATATTTGAACTTTTTTTTAAAAGCATGGAGGCTGAAGTGGAAAGGGACCATCTTGCTTCTTCTTAATATACAGTCTAAAGCCAGCATCATGAACAGATTTTTAAGTTAAATATGCTCCCCTCCAGACATCTTTTTTTGCAAATAAAAATAATCTTAAATGACATTCTGCATGTATTGCAACAAAATGGCCTGAAATTCCAGCCCTGATAACCACTGGCGTTTTATGAAATTAAAAGAATCCAAACAAAATAGGCCTCAATTGTCAATCAGCTATAATAATATATGAAGCAAGAATGGGAAAACATTTCATTTATAAAACTGCAGCAATCGGTCTCCTCGCATCTTTAGAGTGTTGTTTCAAAACAAAATCAGGATTTCCATCATTGAATTTTCAGGGCCTAAGCTGGCCCCTAGCCAGGCCTAACCACAAGGCATTAGCTTATAGTTAGCTCCTACTCCTACTACTCCTACATTGTTATGTTGTTTATGTTATGTTTTACACATATTAAATATTTTACACTAAAAAGAACAAAGAATACCTAATTATAGCGGATACCTAATTATAGTAGGCTAAATTATTAACTGCTATATGACCGTTGTTTTGGTAGTCTCCCATAAAGCCAAAATCTTTTCATGCTGGTATCTCTCCCTCTGTCTCTCCCCAGCTGTTTGCGCAGATCTGCACCTACACATTTCTTCGTGTCACACAATTAGCAGTGCACCAGGTAGATATATCTACGTTAATCCTGGTTACGTTAACTGTAGTGCACCTATGTCGGAGGTGCAACACAGAGCCAGACACAACCCTGTGATAACAATTTTGATATCCACTCAAACTCAAATGAGACTATATTTTTAAATAATGATAATAAAATGAAATAACAATACTTCATTCATATATATATGAATGAATGAATGAATGAATGTATATATAATACAGGACTTTGCACATTATACAATTATCTTATCATCATGATTAGGCATTTATTACATGCTTAGCCTGTCAAGTTGTATTCCATAAGCACTGTGGCTCGAGACTACTTTTGATAGCTGCTGAACTGCTGGACAAGTTAATCAAGCATACCCAAAGTACTTTAAAATGACTGAAACCCTTACCGACATTTTCACCCTGGAATTTTAACTTATTTAAATGTCCAATATAATACAGCCATATTTCTGACTTTGTCCTCAATAATTTAATCCCTGGTTCAAAACAGGGCATCAAGGAGTAATGGAACATCAGAGAGTAAGGTATTGTGGGACAGCAGGCCACACCTTCGGTCATCAAGGCCAGCACCAGAGCAGCTAATTGGCCAGGTTCTAAATGTTTAATGGAGGCTTGACCTGATTGGCTGTTTTAATTGCTCCAATTGAATGATTCAATAGCTGGCAATGATAGGGTAGTCAGGCAGTCAATTTAGACAGTGGCCAGCTCAATGTATTGAGCCTCCAACACCCTCATAGCATAGCCTTTCCATTTAAGTGACTGACTGATTGAATAACTAATTCACTGAAGTAGTAAAACCAGTGCTACCCAAAAGTGTTGAAGCAAACAATTAATTCCAGCTTTGATAATATCGCTAATCCACAGTCACAATTTCAAATATGTTACTGATCCCCCCCCCCCCCCCACCCCCATTGTTCACTCTCAAAAGTAATTTTCTAAAGAGACAAGGAGTGGTGCACTCATATTAAACTTCAACAGACACACACATACTGAACATATAAATCCAATCAGACTGAAAAGCGAACTTGTCTGCACCTAAACTGGATCAGAAGGGAAGAGCAGCAAAAGAAAGACTGACGCATAGTGATCGCAGGGCAGACCCACTCTCTCCTTTCATGAATGTCCTTGAGAGGAACACTAGAGAGGGAGGAATGAAGAAGGCAGGAGTAAAGAGAGACAGAAAGAAGTAGACAGCGAAAGAGAGACAGCGCCAAAAGAGAAGAAGTGAAGAAAACAAAAGTGCTGTTCAGCCTACTGACAGTCCATAAATTCTCTCTGAGCCTCCGTTTTAACAGTCTTTAGGATAACTTAAAAGATTTTGCCATGTTGTTGCAACATCACAGGGAGAATTATTTATCTGATTATGGCAGTAATAATTACCCAGCTGTTTATTGCAGATAGAGGAATAATTCATGCAGTCAACAGGCCGTGTTAGTGGCAGCAACGATGACACCAGCACATTTAGTAAATATGCAAAGCGGGCTTGCTCCGCTTTCCTAATTGCCCCCATCGTCCCACAGCATGCCCTTATTAAAGCCCAGGAACTTTAAGTGTCTCCCTGACAAAGTGATAAATTGTTGGGGTATCAAGGAAAACTGTGGCAGAGTGGGGACTGCACTGGGGTCCTGACTTCATTAGGCTATGCAGAAGGAGAGGAAGGATGAATGAGGATGGACACTAAAGCATAGTGAACCTGTGGCAAGGAGAGCAGGAAAGAAAGATATCGAACAAAATAGATTGAGAAAGAGAAGGAGAAAGAGAGAGGCAAGAGGCAGAGATTAAGAAAGGGAGGCGGAGAGAGGGTGGTGGCTAAAAGAGGATGGTGTAAGTGGCGTGGATTAGTGGTACCTAATGAAATGATACAGATGATTTTGAACTGGGGAGATCTGTCATGAGAAAGAAACTGGAATGGAGACTTCGGAGAGAAAAAAGACAGAGATAGTGGCAGTGTATGCAATACTCCTATATCATTACCATGCACAGCTTATCAGCCTTCAATAAATGGAGACCATTCATCTGACTTTTAATAATTTAAGCAGTGGTTGGACAGACAGACAGACTTATGGAGAGAGGGAGCATGCTGATGGATTAAAAAGCAGACCTTTGCAGGGTTAGTGATCAGGCAGTGTGCAATCCGGGGGCTTAGCAGCTAACAGGGAAAGGATATTTTAAATAAATGCCAGTGCGGCGTTAATTGATCGTGACCCGAGCAGTACTAAATAAACATGTGATTAAGTGAAGTGAAAGTGACCTCAACACCCCAAACCACTGTGGAGGAGGGGCTGTGTGTGTGTTTGTGTGTGTGTTTTTTGTATGTGTAAAAAGATTGTGAATGATACACAGTTGATAACAAAGCATAAGACCCCAAGTGTAAAATGAAATGGCATCACTAAAATTTTAATCTTATCATTTTTGGTTAACTGTTTTAAATATGTTGTGCAAAGAGGTGGGAGCCACAGTATAGCTATATACTGATGCCTTATTATTCTAATCCTATTATTTTTTTCAGGCATTGTCCTTGCAAAGTAAAAATGTTACTGTTATGAGCTACAGCAAACTTCTGACTTAATTTGATCAGATCCTATGAATGATGTTCAGTTAAACTCAGTCTGATTGTGTCCATATCGTGTTCACTCATCATTTTACTATTGCCGTAACGTTAAAATGTATCCTTTGCATTAATACTTTTTACTATAATTTTTTTTTTACCGTACTTAATGTGTGTTTGTGTGCCCATTTTTATGTTTTACACTATAGCAGCAACTCTTTAATGATGGACTTTAACAGCCTAGTCCCTCGTATTTCTAAAAAGGGCAAAGAGCGTGGAGGAAAGGTAGAACGCTGCTGGGGAAGTGAGGGGGGAAGTCAGTGATCCAAGGAGCACTTTAACAAATTTACATTTAATTTTAGCAGAAGCCTAAAGATATTTTCCTGTAAAATATATTAGCAACATTAAAAATGTGACTATTAGCTAAACGTGATGGTTTTTTTTGTCAAAAATAAAAGATGGTGTATCTCTAGCAGTAAGCCCTGGAGCGCAGGATGTTTTATTAATGCACGAGCTGCGGTTCAAATCAGAGGCTAATTTTTAATTTTTTCACATCGTTCACTTCTCTCTCTTAGCCTCAAGCACTTTAGAGGACTTCTCTCTCTCTCTCTCTCTCTCTCTCTCTCTTGTCGTTCTCTTCTCTTTGTCTCTCAGTCTCTTTCAATCCCTCACTTTTCCTTTCCTGTTACTCCGGTGTTATGTTTAGGTTACGGATACACAATACACCTTTCAGACAACTGTCTTTACATTAATCAAATTAATTCATTTTGACTGATAGGGTGTCTAACTCCCTGGTCCTACTATAGTCCATGGACAAAGATACACTGTGTTAAACAAAATATAAAGGTTAAGTGGTACAGTCACCAAGTTTTCCTTTTAAATTTGCGCATTTTGTGGAATAAAAGAGGCACCTGCTGTTTGCTTCCTGTTACTGAGGAATGTATTGTGTCAGTTATAATATATCTAGTAGAGTGCTGACACATGTACTGGCCATATGAGAAACACAACAAAAACAACACAATTTGAGGTGAGTTTAAGGAAAATAAAACAAAACACAAACTGGTAAGTCAAAGCTAAAAGGAATTAATTGATGTTCTTTTAAGACCTTATAAAGAGAATAATTTTTTCTCACCTGACTAGTTTATTTTTCACTACAAGTCCTTCCATATAGTTTTTCCGTGCATAGAAGTTATGGATAAATTTCCTCACAAAGAATCCTCTCCATCTCCGCTGGATCTGTAAGAGATTACAGAGGTTTTCAGAAGCTTAAATGTAATATGGGGAAATGCTCAAATAGGCCTATCTTCATTGTTGACAAAAATAAAACACATCCAATGGAGAAATTATTTAAATGTTACTTGTCCTTTTTCAAAGTCTATGCAAGTACAGCACTAACTCGATCAGCCCTAGGCATTTTCTTCTTCTTTTTGCCGTTCCAAGTTCAAAATACACATTATTTTTTAACTAATAAAAAGATAACATAAGTTACAGCATTAACATAAATGACACTCTGAATGAAACTTTTACTCCATAGATAATTCACTATAGAATCCCTCCTTTCACAGTGAAGGGAAAACCCAGCATGCCACAGACAATTATCACAGCCCCATGTATTTAACTGTATCAGTCCACACTGATTGACGAGGCTACAGATTAGCTAGTACACACCCGCACACACAAGTTGGCCATTTTAAAGCCAAGGGGCAGATGTCCTTCAGTCTAATTAGGAGATTAAAACAATGGCAGGTAAAAGAATAATCACACTATGAGAAGAAGGAAGAAGAGAAAAGAGGAGGAGTGGAGGATGGGGAAAAACAACAAAGAGCAAAATGAGAATTAGCATTGATCTGCCAGTCAATAGATAATTTTAAATAAAGTAATTGCCGCCTCCCAAGTTCTTGCTGACCTTTGTTGACTAGTGAAATCGATGCTGTTGAATCTAATACAAATACGAGGTGCAGCATGTAAACACTGGTTTCTATTACGACCTTAATACATTATCCTCTGTTAGCTACCACACCAAGATAAAGACAACAGGAGGGGAAAGAAAAAGAAAGAGTCAAAATTGATTCAAACAAAATGTCACAAGGAGAATCTGAGATGATTGCTTTTCCTTTGTGTATATCTTTTTTTTTATTTATACAATCTACACTTCTCTGTCAAAAAAAGGACAAAGTCGTTCACTCATTCATTTTTGTATCTTCTTTCAAGCTCATTCACCTGATCAGTGAGTAGACATCAGACTGAGATCTTACATTTCAGGCGACGTACTACATCTTTATGTCTGGTATAGACAGTAAAAAATCTTTCAACAGGTGGCATCACAGAAAAAAGCGGGCCCAGATTCTAGGTGTATTTTCTTATTATCCTTTCATTTATTTTTAACTTTCTAAAGTCTGAAGTTGCATGTAATCGATCTGTTTGGAGAATTTTTGTCTCTGCATTTGCCCCATGATATCTCTTTAGCCGCTGTGGGCAGTTCACAGTCCAGCACCAAGGGACCAATTTCACTTCCGAGGCTAAAGCCTTGGTCAAGGACAGTGGGAGAAAACTGGAGCACCTGGAAAAATCCCAGACAGACACAGAGAATACACTCTGCACAGAAAAGCCTGATTTGGCCCTTGTGGGGTTTAAACCCAGGACTTTCTCATATTGTTAACCACTAAGCCACCAGTCATTTTCATATAATTTTCCATTAAAATTCCTATTGTTGCCTATAGAAAACTGTGGTTATTTTAATAAGTAATAGAGGACTCTTATTTCAGTAGCTTCTGCCTTGGTCTACATGGTCTGAACTTTCACCCTGTGACCTAAACAGCTGGGCCAAGCATTACTCTTGGATCTATGTCTATCCTATAATGTGACATTTATTGAAAAAGCAGGGTGGTCAGCTTTATTTGTTTGGGTTCCTATTATGCGTAAAACCTAAAGCCCGCAATTCCTGGGCTTTTCCACCAATATGAAAATATTATAAACATCTCTTTCCAGCTGGACAGCGACATACCCTCTTCAACAAACACTCGTGAATTTTTTTGTTGGTCTATAAAATCCTTTAATGGTTTAGGTATGAAACCATTCACCAAAAGAGAAGGCTATATGGAACTGTTAAAATATAATATTTCTAGGCAATATCCTTGTGTAAAAGTGCCAAAGCATCACTCACAGCCACAGAGCTATGATTTATGAGTTGAACAGTAGTATGTGCATAGGGAATAAAGACAGCATTTGAGGGCCGCCGTGAGCACTTAAGAAAAGTGAAAGAAATAAATGTTTCTAAAACAGAGTTACAAGCTTTTAAGGTTATATATGAAAAGCTGAGAGTGTTTTGATACATAAATATAAGTCAATTTGATATAAGTAGCAATTAGGCCATTTTTATAGGGTGTTTAATAATGAACAATATAGGATTACCCACGTGATGCTGCACTTAAAAAGTGAGAAACAATGGCGAGCAAAGGATTAAAGTAACTTAGAAGTATGATGCTTATGGGCTGCTATTCACAGGGCTTCACATATGCACAGAGCAACAGTGTCCCCCCCCCCCACAAGACTCCATTTGCTAAAACAAGACAGTGTGGTGATATTTACCCTGACCGCCATCTCGTCGTAGAAATTCATCTTCATGATAAAATATGCCGCCTGTGAACACAAAGGAAACGATGGTGTTACATCTTGTCTCCCAGCCCTCTGATCTGTCCGCAGCAGGCGTCAAAGATAAAGAGCTCTTTATACATAATACATTGCACAGAGGCAGCATAGATAGGGCCACTGTAGAGTGGAGGGAGGAGGGAAGGGCGCAGAAAAGGAGAGTGGGAAAGCAAGAGAGACAAGAGGAACGAGAAAAAGGCGGGGGGGATGGAAAGAAAGCAGAAGAGAGGGAGCGAGGAAGAGAGAAAAAAAGAAGCGAGAGAGTGGTTAGTGGGACTTTCTATCAAGGGGAGGACGGTACTCTCTTAATACACCAACGCAGACAAGGGCCAAGAAAATCTATGGTAGTCAAGCAGCGCGCTAATGGAGATGTATGACGGCCAAACGCTCTCCTCTGGATTTCATAATCAATGACAGCACTGCCACAGAACAGACTAACAAAAGGCCAGAGAATATTCAGCAACATACTCAACGAGCCGTCGCACTCCAAATGTGCCAGCCAACCACTGGGGGCACATTTCAGGAGCAAACTGAAGTGGGAGCCATAAAAGGGATTCGTATCTCAACATGTCTTTTTTAATAATGACAAGGAAGAGAGGAAAAAGAAGAAGTAGATGGAAGACAAAGACTTGAAAGGAGGTTGTAAATTCAGCTTGATGTTTTGAGAAGAGGCTTTGTGCGCATCACATTGCACATGATAAGGTCCACAAGAGAGAAAAAGACAGACAGCGAGAGATAAAGGAGGTGAAGTGTAGAATCTCTCAGGGCTAATTTCAAAACAGTACACTGTGGCAATTTTGAGTGATTCAAATTAGTGCTTGTCTGTTACCAAATGAGACCAAACAGCCTCTTTTTAGCCCATATGTGTGTTGTGACACATCCTTCATTGTTTATTTCAATGCCCCCCCACCACCACCACCCTTCCATTTCTTGAACGCCTCCCAAACGGCGGCTGGCAGTTATGCTTTAGCAAACAGTCAATTTACAGGCATGATAAATAGCTTGTTGTGATACGTTTACAAAACTCAATCCAGGGGAAAATTATACGTGAGAGCGCTGGGTATTGGATCCGGTATCAACAATCTGTTCAATTAAGAAGCAGTTGGAGGCAATATGCTGAAAATGGGGCCTTGTTTTACTAAAGCACACACATATACACACAGATACACACAACTCTTTCCTTCTTTCTCTATGCATCCCAAGAATTGTGAAATAGATGGAATTCCTTATCACATTGCATCATTTTTCCAAAGTGCTAATTTTCTAATGTGTAATGGGTGAATTATATTTCTTAAGGTCAGACGCAGGGACTTAGGAATATAGCAATTGAATTCTAATGTGTGCTATCATAACATAATCAATATATCTATAGTCGTTCCAGGCACTGCCTTACCTTCACCATTTGTCTGACATGTGCCCTTGCTGCGAAGCCCCGCCATGTCTTCTGTATAATTATTGCCTTCTTGTGCAGATGCCTGTAATAAAATCAAATTGGGGAGAGGATAGGATGGATATTTTTTTTAGTAGTTGGAGGAAACCCTGGAAAAAGTTATTCAGAAACTCACAGAGAAGAACTAAATGGCACATTTCTTTGGTTGTTAACGGGGTTGTTCAAGTAAAGAAATCAGTCAGTACAACCCCCCACCCCCCAAAAATCTCAAACCTTCTATAATTATGAGTAAGCCAAAAAGTAAATAGAAAACATACTAAAACTAAAATAGATTAAATTCCCTAAAATCACTGTTATTAAAATAAACTCTCACTCTTTTGAGAAAAAACAATAAAAAGACAGCAATTTTCCGCATACAAGTTTAAGATTGTGAAGGGGCTGAAACTGAAAGGTCAGGGAAACATTATGCTTACAAATACAAGCTCCTGCAAAGACACACACACACGCAAACACACAGACTACCCATGCTCTTCCAGGCTTTTCGATCATGTCCGATGAGCCTTTCACCTCCGTTAGTCAGCGGCACACATTTGTATTCATCTTCAAACATACTCTAAATGCAAGTCCACTGCGATTCTGTGCCTCCAATGAGGCCATCAATTTCCAAAAGGCCATTTATATGCCCAGAAAATCAATGCTTATAGTGGGGATAGCACAACCCCGGAGTTGCACTTAGGCAGCTAAAACTGTTGCTAATTATCCACTTAACGCATTGATCAATTAACTAAAGTAATCTGAATTAACCTACTGTCTGGAAGTTTGTCTGCTGACCCTGCAGAATGGTGCTAGGGTCACAGTATGGGAATAAGCAGTGAGATAGCGACATTTATTTCTCTGTGTGAGAAAGGAGCATAGAGTGCAAGTGACATTTATTCCTCAAGGCCATTTGCAAACCTCTAGAAGTGGGATAATTATGGGAGTGAGCTAATATCAGGGTTTCCCTTGATATTAACTCTTAGAGCCTGTCTGGATGATTTACAACACCAAAGGAACCACACCTTGCTTAGATAAATAAAATATGGATAGCTGTTTTGCCTTTGACGGCATACCAAAAGTCTCTTTTTACAATTCACAAATACAAAGCAGATAACACATAGACACCATACCTGAGGTAAGCTCGCACCTTACAGGCTCTGAACCAGCTCTGGATCCGGATGGCGGCCTGGTTCTCCTTCTGCCTGTTCTCCTCAGCTTGGCTGTAGCACATAAACACATACGAATATCAGTATACGGTACACTACCTCTGTTGTCTCATTATAAATTCTACTATTTTAACGCCACACAGATGGTGGACTTCTCTGGGCTTAAAATGGGTCTTTGGAGTTTACTATGCATGGCAGTAAGTAGGATCATCTTTTACAGTAAAGACAATGCATTGGTTGCCATATCTTACAGAATTTATTCGTATTCTCGTTATGATTTAAAAAATATATATTTTAAGCGTCAATAAATATGACACAAATTATCAAAACTAGTTGAAACATATTTGAAGGCTAAAGGTGACTTTCCTTTGAGTTTGGCTAAAACGTCTCTGGAGAGGCGACAATAATTCCTTCATACCTAAAACCTGTGTGTAACTTAACAGTGACACAGCGACACTTTGCCTTTGTTAGTCCCACCTGTTGCCTACTTGGGAGCTTCTGAGTTTCACTGCCATCTTTAAGTCACCCAAAACTTACATTACAACGCTAAAACGGGACAAAAATAACATAAGCTGACAGCAAAAAGCTCACCAGCATGCTACTTTTCGAGGTCCCCCAGTAGATGGTACTGGGTGACGTAATCGAAATATCGACAAGAATTCATACAGGAACTAAAAGTACCCATATATAGTTATATAAATAAGGAAGAAATACCTGTGTCGATAGTAGTATTCCTTTTGAAACTGTTCAAATTCACGTTTTATTTTCAACAGCTCCGCCATGTCGAGCCTGAGTTTACTTGTTGTCTTGACAACTGAGCTGTTTCCTAGAGCAACACAGTGTTGCCTAGAGCGCTGCAGGTGCGTTCAAAGGTCACGGGAAAAAGGAAAGTTCTTCCTAACACGAATAGTTCTAGACTATCGTGAAACATTTAAGCGTATACCAGTAACGTACACCAGTGTGCATAAAATGTGTACAGTCAGTGAGACATGGTTTATCTACGAGGGCCCGTGTAGCAGCTGTAACTTTTTTAGTGGACTACAAATAATTAACCGTAAATGCCAAAAGTAATGCATGAAAGAAACACAAAGTTGATTAAACAATTCTATTTTGTTTATTATGTGCCTCCAAACGACCGCTTCTTTACCACTTCTGTTTTTCTGTTTCTGTGTGTACCGCTCATGACCAGGACACACTTAAAAAGAGATTTTAATCTCAGTGTGTTTTCTTCCTGGTTAAATAAAGGGGGGGGGGGGGGGGGGGGCAAGAAAAAAAAC
>VUQK01020276.1:25797-44228 GCA_015106715.1 Bujurquina vittata
ATTAAGAAGCAGGGTGTATTAGTGTCTGTGTTTTATTGTAATATATATTAAATGCCTTGAATGCATAATAGACAAGACGCTTCCTCAGAGCTAGGAGCAGATTAGTTATTAACGTATCAACCCTCTGTGCTGACCAGAATAATTCTCTCAGAATCAAGGATGTGAGTGGCTGATTTAACAAAACCCTGGATGTGAAAAGGTAAAGGAGAACTTCAACATCATTGCAGGCATAGGTGATAGTTACAATTAATGACTTTTCTCTAATAATTTTTCTCTCCAACATCTGCCTTCTGCCAGACTATCCCAGAAAATAATTCTCACTTTCTACGACAATCTTCTTCATTTAGAAAATTAGGGAGCTTTGAAAAGGTGGCATGAGTATGTGTCATGTGACCTGTACATGAAAAGCTACCATTGATTTGTCTCTAATATGTCCAGAGACAAATCAGAAAATAAATCTTAGCATTGGTTCATGAACAGGACACGTCAACCTTTTTAGTACCTGCTGGGCTCTCCCTTCCAGGTAAGATAGGGGACTGGTCAACACAAAAAGGTTGAGAATGTACCTCAAACAACCAGAAGCCTGCGATCCACCCACGTGAAAAACCTTACATCATTTTGAAGTCTGGGCCTCGGGCAGGCATTAATGACAGTAGACTAGCTAGAGGCACACCTGCCTTTGGGTCAGAGGCTTCCCTGGATACTGACTTTCCCCCTGCCCAATTACACACTTTTTAGGGGTTGGTCATGAGTCCTGCCTTGGGGGACTTCCGAACCACAGCCACCATCTGCAGATTGTACTCCCAGTCGTCATCCGTAATGATGACATCATCCATGTAAACACTTTTGCTAAATTATTCCACAAGCAGACATGTTCATTATTGTCCCAGTCTCAATTAAAGGGTGGAGTCTATGTGGAACTTTGTTTTTTTCCCCCTTCCTCATTTCAAGTTCCTGCCACTGCAAAAGAAGCTCTGGTGATCAACAGAGTTTTCAGCACTTCATAAAGACCTTGACCTTTGGCCCATAAGGGCCTATGTGCATGTGTGCACGATTTAAGGGCTATAGGAGCCTCTGATGCCATTTATGTTTTGTTATGTTTTGTTTGTTTACACATGTGCGCATGCTTAGCTACAGCCAGTTTCAGTTGTACATTGTGTATCACATGGCCCTGACCTAAAAATAAGTTTCACCTAGTGTACACAAAGCTTACAGCAGATAACGTTTTAAATTTTACATGAACAAAAACACTAAGGGAAACATGTGAAGGAAAATAGATATTACTTGTGGAAAAGTGGAAAAGAATCAGATAAAAAAATTATTCCATCTCGTTTATTCTTGGATGTATTTTGTGACTGATGCCGTGTTCATTCTGACTTGTTTGGTATGCCTTGCAATTCTTTGCAGTTTATTTATCATATGAAGCAGTGCTTAGTGGACTTCACGTTGCTTGCTTTTACGCAGTATGCACTTTTGAATGTGTAGCTGTTCATGATAGCCACTGACCACCCTATAACATGCATCAGCACACTTGCATTTGTGGTTAGTGAGTGTGTCCAAGAAACTTTAACTGGCTTTGGCCTTTTGGCCATAATGTCCACTGATAGATTTGTTTTCCCATTCACTAGATGATTGCCATGACTGGGCTCAAACTTTAAAACATGCTTTGTATGTTGTATAAACATTTATTATATTATTCCACTTTAAAAATCCAAAACAAACAAACATAAACAAATAAGCAATCATTACTTACTATGCTCCATCTAGTTCATTTGTAGGCACTTTGCTGGTTTTGCTGCATGTTCTATCTTTAACTACTCAAGAGTCTAACAATGAAAATAGTGTAATTAGATTACTGTTATATACTTCTACAGCCTATTACACTCTCACCCTGCTGACTCACATGGAAAAGGCTTCATTCATCACAGAACCCATCTAACTTTTAAATCAACAGAAATCAGGCCTGGACAAATAGCCTTTCATTACATGCTTGTGTGTATGTGTGTGTGTGTGTGTGTGTGGGTGTATGTGTGTTTATGTGTATGTGTATGTATGTGTGCGTGATTAAGATTAAGAAAGACACCCGACACTGAACTTTGCAAAGAGGCCTATGGGTTGTTTTTGCATGTTTTCTTTATCAATATATCAATCCCAATTAGTGATATATATTGTATGTTCTTGCAAGAAAGAAGTTGGCTTCACAGTTCCATTTGAACTTGCCTTTCACAGTGAAAACCATGCACAAAAAAGGTATGGCAATAGAAAGAAATGGAAATATAGCTGACAGTATAGCCTAGATAATGATATAGTTGGTTAGACAGTAAGAAAAGCCAAATCTGAAACACTTCAGGAGACAAAGACAGCTAAAGCATGAACTAGACTGAGCAGACAAAAGCAGCTAGTACAAAGGCAAACAGTACATCATTTACCAACTGATAGTGGACTGAATGCATAAACCTGATGATGATGGGCTTGTCTCTTTGCATGTCAGAGGCAGCAGCAAAGGTCACTGAGCGCTAAAGAAGCTTTTAGGAAGGAGGAAAACACTAAATACTCCTAATCCCCAGTTTATTTGCCGCATGGGTGGTTAAAAGCTACTCTCAGCCTCATAAAATTAAAACCAAGTGTGCACCGAACTGTGGAGAAGAGGCATGGATAGGGAAAGATAGCAAGAAAGAAAGGGGAGAGAAAAAGGCTTAGATGATGAGGTGGGAAAGATAGTTAGATGGAGAGAGAAAGGAAGAGGGAGGTGGGGAATAGTGTGGTGAAGAAAGGGGATTGAGAAGCGATGATGTGCAGCTCCAAAACATTCTTTTGCAGAATGAGCTGTCACCTGTACCTCTTTTGCTTGGCGATCTATGGTTCACACCGACTGCCTTTGATTAATACATCCCACCTAAATCATTGAAAGTTCCCCTTTCCTTCTTCCCCATAAAATGCAATACACAACACAAATCAGCCCCTTAAACAGCAAAGCCAGATAACAATCGGAAAATAATGCATCTTACCTGGGCCATCCCGATAAATTGTGCTTTATAACACCCTCCCTTAAACCAAAATCAATTCATCCGCCTCCAATTTTTATTAAAATCTCCAGTAATAAATCTTCCCACAATGTTTGTTCATCTGTTTTTTGATACATTTATATCACTTTCAGTTCTGCTCCAGTGTTTCCCCTGCCTCTACAGCGTAAAATGGGAAAATCTATTTGGGGCCAATAGAATAGTTAAAGGGTTGTTATGGGCGCCTGTTCTTCTGGTGAAAATGGTTGTCAGTTTGTATGTGTGTGTGTGTGTGTGTGTGTGTGTGTGTGTGTGTGTGTGTGTGTGTGTGTGTGTGTGTGCGTGTGTGTGTGTGTGTGTGTGTGTGTAAATGGAATCGATAAATGTGGCAGTTTGGTGAGTAGATAGCACCCTTCCAGTTGCTTTTCTGATTAACCCAAGCCACTGAAAACCTGACAGCCATATAACAATATTAGAGGTACATGTGTGTATGTGAATGTGTCTGTAGGTTGAAACTGCCTTTGTCTTTTCATACAATCTCCAAGATGTCTACACAGCCATGTTTATGGTTATAACTGTGGCTTCAGTTTGTGAGTGACTGGAGATTATCTTATTATGGATGCATTTATGATACCAGGATAAACCCCTTGAGATGTACCATGTTGTTTTCAAAGGGGCCCCAACAAACATTATTATGTCTCTGTGTTTGTTGCTCACAATTTTAAGCAGCTGCACCCATCTTTATTATGTTTTCTTGTGATATTTAGAAGCTGTTCACTTCCCTCACTTGTCCTGCAGTTAAGTAAAAGGGAAAGAGAATTTTTTTAAGATTCCATTTCTAACAGATTATGACTGAATCCAGGGGTTAAGGAAGGAATAAGCAAACAATGCTTTAGTTTGCTTTATATGTAACATTCAGTCACTGACAATGTATCCAGTTGTTTCACAAATTAATGTCTAGCCTCAAATACTGCTTTCCACATGTATTTTGAATATTCTTGAATGGCAATAATATATGGCAGTAGGAGAATAAAAATACTTTTTTGTAGTAGTTTATCACCACACATCATTATTTCAAGTTTCACAAAAAAAAAAAAACAACAACTTTTGTTCTTCTGATGATCTATTCACAAGTTGCCACCCTCAGCAATCCAGTCATTGCAATAATAGTACAATAGTACTATTTCAGGAAATCACTAAACATCAAAAGTGTAGTGCTGTTTCTTTAACCACTGGAGCACAGTGTGAGTGCTTTTGTTGCGCTCGCTACGTGTGTCCTTTTCTCTCTTTTCTGTTAGATTCCTGTAGGATGGATGTCTCCCCTCTGTATCGGATTCCTTCTCTCTCCCTCACTTATTCTATTGTGGGCTAGAATAACACTGAATTAGAAACCAGTTGTCAGAAAGCAACTGTCATACCCAGAGATGTTCATACGTACCATATTTATTCAAATAAAAGCACTTTGAGTTTTACAAAACACATTCATGAAAGTGTTTCAACATAAAAGCCAACAGGATAAAAGGAGGAACTTTCCGAGCACCATAGAAGAGGCTTTAATTCTTTGCATGTTGTGTAAACTGGATGAGCTACAATAATTCCTGAAAATGACCTGACAGAAAGCAAAGGCTAAGTTGATTTTATGTACTGTACATATCGTGAGCTAGTAACTGTCAGAGATCAGTGGAATTAAAATCAGGAGCATGTCCAGCGTTATCATCTTAAGTCATAAGGCCCAGCCCCTCATTGTTCTTGAGGTTAAAGTTGAATGTTAGCACCGTGTCTACAGTAAATGTCTATGAATATTTGTTCAGGATTTTAATGTTCTTTAAGTTCCTCTGCAGCGTATGTATTTAAGTGGAATGAAAAGTGCTGATAATGCTCAAGTTTACTCACTTTTTGGCTCTAAATAAATGTCATCTTCATTCACTCGACCAAGTTCTAACCCCGGCCTCGTTTTCATGGAAAGGTAATGATGGACGATAAAAGAATTCAAACTGAGGAATACAATAGGAATACAATAAGCCTCATTGCCCAGCATTGTCTCATTTGTCGGGTGATCAATGAATGGTTTGCAGAGTGCTGAGGAACGGAGAGATGTTGCGTGATTTATTCTAGGTGTTAAAAAATAATTTGTTTGGATCGATTAGCATTAATTAATTATGCTAATTGAGCAGGATGAAAACAGATGTCGAAAGTGCCCTCCTACTCATCTCTTGATAAATTTGGCCTTTTAATTAGGGATCCTATTGGTTTATCTAAAAATATCTCACAAGAGATGCAAATGTTTGCTGGACACACATAGACGGAGAACGACCCTGACCAGTGTGCGTGTGTGTGTTTGTACACTGATGCAAACACACAGGACACTTTACAAATTTAGAGCTAATTGGATAATTTATAGCATTGTACTTGTTTTGAAATAAAGACAACATGTTACTCACAAGTGAGGACCAGTCGCTTTCAGCAACTTCCCATGACTCTGGTGTAAGATCTTTATTGTTTGATGCTCGTTTTTGCTTTAATTGAAAATTAATTAATAATTTGACTAATGCTGAATAAACTGGCTGAAGCATGTATACAAATTGGCTCAATTCTACCAAAAGAAACCCTATTTGATCACTTTTTGTCTTGGCAGTATCCTTCATGCATGCTTCCCTGCTAGCAGTAGGAAAGCTTACACTGATAAACTTGGCCCTTTGATTGGAGATCAATATCTGTGCTTGAAATGTATGCAGAATTTTTCTTTTAGCCAGCATAACTTGCATGCTACAACCAGTTTTAAAGTTTAAAATGAGATAAGGGGAGGAGTTGAAGAAATTGTTTAAATGTGACTTTCTTCAGCCAGCAAAAGCCATGTCTGCATATTGATAACAAGCCAAGTTTACCATTTAAGTTTAAAATTATACAAGTAATAGCTGTTCTTCAAAAATGTCTTAAGGAAACAAATGCTTGTGATTCACAATGTCCTCTGAAGTAATGGAAACACTACTACGTGTGTTTGTCGTTTCACCAAGCAGGCTGAAGTTGCTATCTTTCTCAACGCAATGCTTTTGTGTGTGCATTCACACATGGGTGTCTGCGTGTGTGTTAGTTTCTATGTGTGTCTATGGAGTAGGAGGCTGCACTGAGCTGCATGGATTTGCTGCTAAAGTTTGAACAGTTTTAAATTAAAATGTATTGCCCATTCTCAATGTATTGATCTCAGACCCAGCTGTGTCAATACGCCGCCCCGGCTATTTTTCCAATAACTTATAAAGATCTGCCAGCCAGGCATAAATTCATTACATAGCTCTGAGTTTATATTCTCTCTCTTTTTCTATCTTTCTCTCCCATCGCTTCTCCTCATCCTCTTTACTCTTCCTTTTCACTGTGAATTTCTTTCTTTCTTTCTTTCTTTTTTTTACATTTTAATTTACTTTTTATTACATGCCTTTATTCTTCTGTTTAAAGGTTAACTCAGGAGATTGTGATGTTAAGGTTCTTGTTTTGGGCATTTTCAAGTACAAATACTCCCTGACGGGATGCTATTAAAAAACATATGATGAAGCCCCAGTTGCTGTTTGAGTTCATTTAAGGCATTGTTGGAAAGGTTAGACTAATTTTAAAATTTCACTACAGAATACACCTTATGGCTGATTCATCACTGAACACAAAACTCCCTGAATGCCTTCTTGCTGTATGTAGTCTGATAACTAAGTGGGGTTTTTTTTAGTGACTTATTTTCCACAGCATCTAGCTGGAGAGAAAAGTGGAAATCCTGAGAAAAAATAGGAAGAAGCTTAAATGCCTAAATATATTTTCTCTGTATTACATTTTAAATTTATGAATATTCTTTTCTTTTGCAAGCCTGCTTAAGCCAATGATTAGATTTCCTCTCATCTCACTCCCTATTCTCCTTTCCTTCAGGCTTTCCTCTTCTCTTCCACTTTCTTTTTTCTCCAATTTCTCCTCTTTATATTCCTGTTCTTCTACTCCTCTTCTATTATGTCTTTTCATGGTTTCACCTCTTCCTTTCCCTTTTCCTGCCTTCCTCTTCCTCGACTTTTTCCATCTCTCTTGCTAATCTCCCTCCACCTCCTCTTATTGTCAATACCTATCTAATTCCACTTTAGCACCAGTAATTGGCTGATGGATAGAAGCTATGGATTGGCCTCTTCCTGATGACTGCATGACATTTTTCCCCCTCCCCTACATCTGGTAATACTAATAGAATTCCAAATCCGCAGCACTGGGATCCTGTCATGAGTAGGTCAACCGCTGTGTCAAGGTCCTATTGGAAAGCCAGCATCCAACATCTTAATTTAGACTTAGGTTTTTTCTCTCTTTCTCTGTGCTGTCTGTTTCTGTAGCTGTCGGCTTGTTGTACGCAGCTTATGCTTTATGATTCTGTCTCTTTGCCTTTCCATGTAAATATTCTTGTGTATTGCTAAATTGTAAACATTTTGATAATTTATTCCCATCAGCCAGGTTGAAACACCCACAAATATGCTGCTTAGCTTGTATTTTCAAATACAAGCATGCCAAACAAGAATGTGCATCCAAAAAGGGGAACCTATGCTTCTTTTAGTCAGAAGTCAGAAGTGCTGCACTGAAAGTTTTGGATATTGATACTGATATTTTAACCTTTACCAGGGTTGAGTCTTTTGCATGCATAGAGTGCACTTCCTCTCTGTGTTTCTAGAGTCACACACTGCACACGCTACATTTATATTGCAGCCTATATGTGTGTGTATGTGTGTTATAGTGGTGAACTGGGAAAAAGAGGTTTGCTAAATTGGGTTGTCATGCTAATTCAGTCAGCTGACTGCATAATGCAATGCAGCAGGGAGATGGACTGAACTTGACCCTGTTAAACCTGACCTTGGCCTCCCTTTTTTTCTCTCTCCTTTTACTCACATATATAGGTACAGAGGTCATAAATAAGCCAATAAATCTGTTTTGAGTGTTTGGCCCTTCTACAGTAGCCTACCTCTTAATACTTTTGGTAAAAGCTTAATTATTTTTAAATTGCCACTTTGCTGCATCTCCATATACCGCAAGGTTTTACAATATGCTATTTGCTTTTTAAAAAATTATTATTATTATTATTATTATTATTATTATTATTATTATTATTATCATATAGTTTATTTCTCAACATTGCATAATAAAGACACCATCATTTAATAAAATATAAAACACATATTGAGTAGAGTGAAAGTACAAAGTGTAGAAAAGCCAAAAAGTAATGCTCCCTTATAAGGACACAGGGTCTCAGGAAGTGAAAATATATACCTATTAGGCAAAACATTATGACCACCTGCCTCATATTATGTTGGTTCCCTTTTTGCTGACAAAACTGCTAAAACTGTGATGCACTGTGTATTGTGATAGCTTTCTATCAGAACCAACCTTTTCATCAATTTGAGCTACAGTAGCTCATCTGTTGGGTCGACCCACACGGATCAGCCTTCGCTCCCCACGTGCCTCAGTGAGGCTTGGCTGCCCATGATCCTGTTGCTGGTTCACCACTATTCCTGGTGCTGGTTCCACCGCTTTTGATAGCTACATTGTAAGTGTAAGTTTATTTTTAGAAATGCGATTGAACGTTTTCCTCATATATTAAGAAGGCCCAGTTTGGTGAGGGATTTTATTGACTTTGTACTTTGTTTTGGAACTCTTAAGCATTTCTTTTGGCTTGCATGTTAAGTCAAGCATGTTAGTGCACTGTCATTTAGTCACCAGGGCTGTTGGCATGAGCAACAACTAATTCTGTTAACCACAGGAAATCAGAGCTTCTGAGCTCTGGAAGAATTGTGCACGATGGTACATATAGGTCATATTTCAGGGGCTGTAGAAACAAGCGATACTTACGTTTGGATTGGAGGACATGTTAGAATTGATTGAAACTCTACTGAACATTCAAAAGGGCTCGATGTTTCTGATATGCATGCTTTGCTTATGCATTATCCAAGATTTATATTCTGCCTAAAATGCTGTAAGGACATTTCTAAAGCTTTTGTTTCAGTGTTATAATTTAATCTAATTAGATTTTACTCATCCAAGCACTTAAGATTATACTTTTATCAAGACCCACTAAAGTACACATCTCTTTACCTATGACCTTCAGGTCAGCGCTATGACTGTGATTAGAAAAACAGATTACCCTGCTGACTTGGATTTAAAAAAAAATCCATCATGTATAAAAAAACGTAAATAGTAGCAGCAACAAAAGGTCTGAATAGGCCATTTGCCTCAAGTCAAGAGTAACGTTTGTTTATTTTAGCCCAGTGTTAGTCTGTGGGCTTACAAGCCTGTGTGGAATGTCTCTTTAAATTATTCAAAGACCAATCAGGTGTCTTTTTCTCTCGTGATCTAAAGATGGCTATCAGAGGTCATGCATTCTTCCTTCCAGGGTCACCTTTCCTTCCTTTCCTTTTAGCACTGACACGCTCACAAACTTTCACTCCCTAGCTCTTTCACTAATGTTATATAGGTTATTGTCATGGTCACGTGCTGCTACATATGTTCATGCACGAGGATATAAGAAGGAAAGCAGCTGTGTGCATATCTATGTGCACATATACACACACAGCCATAGTCTAGGCCATCCTTTCTCCCCCCACAGTGAGCTCCATTGTGCGTGTGTCAGGACATTGTTCATTCTCTTCTGTGTTTCCATGAATACCTTCTGACCTTCTCATAGACTGCAAGGATGTGAAGCATTATTGCTCTTCATGCAACTTGCTTTGGTGTGGTAACCACAAAGGGTAACAAAGGTACCTGACAGACTGTGGGGAGGCAGAAGGGCGACAGGAAGGAGGTAACAGTTTCCAGCTTGCTCTTAAGGTGAAATGTGTACCATGAATATCTGGTAAATGTTTTACATTATTATGTAATGCTGTGTCACAAGATAGTGTGACACAGAAGTTTTCTTTTGCAAATGGCAGTGGCACACATAAGTTTCTGTATGGCTTTATGTGTGATTGAGTGTTCATTCGTGTGCACGCAAGTATGTGCAGTTTCTTGCAGTTATGTGAGGATACTTTTTCATAATACAAGTGACTGCTCCTTGTGTGAGAGCTACACATAGCATGTGTGTCTGTGTATGCATGCTCCGCGCTGGGGGCTTGTTGTCAGAGCTTCTCGCGACTGGCCAATTAATTATGATGGCCTACTTATGATGTGTAATGGGATGATTTATTAGTAAACACACAAACAGAGCAGGGACACAGACAGTCAGGTAACAGTACTGCATTCTGTGGTCGGGGATCATATTCTGGGGCAAGAGCACAAGCCACCTCTGGCAGTGTCCTACTGCATAAGCACGCAGATTACTGTACACTGGAAGAGGTGTGCGTCTTCAAAAAGACTAGTCTGTGGGACAGAGTATATATACAAACTGCCATCTTTGTATGGCATACACACCATTTTTCTTCATAGGAAACTCTAAAAGAATTGGTTGCTCATAAAGAGCAATACCCTGCTTCCTGAGGGCAGTTTCACTCCCATTTTGTCACACAGCAAACTGTCACGCAAAACGTTTTCTGCTGATGTCATCATTCTAGCAAGACTGGTCATCTCTGTAACAAAGAACTTGAAGGAGAAGCTGGTTGGACATATGAGAAGTTTGTCTTCAATGTTTTCTGTCATTCTTTAAAAAAAAAAAAAGCAGTCTTGCATGGAACTTAAACTCTTGCCCTGTGGGTATAAGTTACAAATAAAACCAAGGGGTGGGTGAATAGTTGAGAGGGAGAATCTTCATCAGTCTCCATCATAGTCTGTTTTTCCATGTTGTTTCTTACTGATCTGATTTAAAGCCATTACAGTAAAAACATATCTGCATTGGTGTTCATCCCACTTTAACACCTTGTTCTTTTTTTGTGAGGATTTTTTTTAAATCTAAAGGCATTACCCTGAAATACTGTATGTATTTGCGGGAGTTAGTGTTTGCAAGTTGGAGTAACTTGCATACAGTACATTTGTTTCAGAGTACATGCAGCATTGTGTGGCTGGTATAGGTCCAGCAGGTCTTTGTGGGTAGCGGGGAGAGCTATTTGTTTCCTAGGCTAGCTGTCTGACTAGCTGGGTGGCTGTCCTATTTCTGGATGACACACACACGCACGCACACTCTCTCTCTCTCTCTCTCTCTCTCACACACACACACACACGCACACACCAAATCCTGTGCTACTCTACCGTACGTTGTGGGATATAATTTATGATGGTTCTGTAACATATGGACTTTTCATCACTCATTATCAGTTCTCCACTTCTCCTTACTCTCATTTCTGTCCACATCTTCATCTGTCTTTTGAATTTTTCCACTTATTTCTCTTTTTCTGTGATCTAGGACTCATTATCAAAACTCTTCCTCCTTTTAAATGGAGGAAATTAATTTAAATACAAATGACAATACATAGCTTCTATTAGCTTAATTCATACTATGTCATGGATTGCTTCTGCCTATGGCTATTTTCTATACATACACACACATATATATATATATATATTCCTTGATCCTGACTTTTAGGCCTCCTTTCTTTTTAGTTGCCTTTTTTGTGGCGATGTTTCACAAGTCAAAATAAAATTTATTACGATTTATGTGTTTAATATATTACTCTCTCCAAACATATATGTTTCTGTGCATCTGTGGTGACATGGGCATACATACAGTGACCTTGTCACCATGGATATTATGATAAAACACTTGCTAAGTGCATAAAAAGCTGGAATCGTTATACTTTTATTGTCAAACATGCACATGTCATGAGGTGTGTGTTATATATAGTATGTGAACCCAACTTCACACATGTAGTGCAGATTTTCTCATTTTAGATTTATCACGCAGGCCTCTAGAAATTCTATAAAGTGCAAAGGTGGTGATTACAGTGTTGACCAGTGTTGATTTTTGCAGAATAAGTCTATTCGTCACTGAACCAGCTGTGCTGCTGGTAAGTGACCAAGCGTGTGTGTGTGTGTGTGTGTGTGTGTGTGTGTGCGTGTGTGTGTGTGTGTGTGTGTGTGTGTGTGAAGCCAGTCTTGTACGCCATACTGTATAGGCACATAAATGCCGCAATCATCACACTGTGTGCAGCTGAAGAACATGAGCTCCTTTCAAGGTTGTTAAAACCTCAAAATTTCTGTACACAATAACTTGTATGATCAGCACCTGTGAACTTGGAGTGTCTAGCAAAGCAGTAATACAGGTAGCAGCATGTTCATGAAACCCATGTGTGAAGCTTATCATATTGATCAGAATGCTGTTGATTAAACTCTGTGGCTGTAACTTGAAATGCTGCTCTCTTCTTTAGTAATACCCACAAATGAAAAGAGCAAAGAAAAATGAAATAAACAGACAAAAGTCATAACTGAATCCGTGTGAGAATACATTTTGTTTTAGGCAACATGTTACCTGTATGTGACCTGCTCTTTCCCCCAACTATTCTACTTTGTTCTTAGCCACTGTTCTGGCACTCTGTGTAACTATTGATGCTACTTTGTCCTCGTGATGAAGCAAGTGGGCTGTTGTTGGGTCGATGTGTGTCATTGTTATATTGATGTGAGGACAGACCCCTGAGGCCTGCAGCCTTCTACTCCCCAGAAAGCAATAAATCTATGGCCTACTGTTCCCTGTATACTGTGCCCAGCACAGCTTCTCTCTGTTGCTCCCTCTCTTGCACACACATACTGTACACACTGACTACAGTGTATATGTACAGGAGGAAACATATGCAAAAACTATAACTTTATAGCCTTCTGCTCTGCAACACAAATAGAATTATCTCTAATGCAATAAAGTTATTTACATTATACTTTACATTTGTGCTTTTTTCTGTGTGATTGCATGGTGTTAGTCACTGAGCGCTCCTGTGAATCATGAATCATTTTAATTCCCTTCAGTCAGCCAGTAGAGGCCACTCACAGCATTCAGTACAGACGGACAGCACACATTCACACGTGAACTCACGCACACACGGCAGCTGTCCATTACTAAGCAAAGGGGGGTGGGCGAGGTTGGGTGGGGGGCAAATGAGAGCACAGGAGGTGGATTTAGGCAGTGCAGAGGGGAGATGTGAGGGATGGGAGAAATTGGGCCAAATATAAGCAAGAAAGTCGAGAAGTATGACTAGAAAAGAGAAGAAATGATAGACGTAAAAAACAAAAGGAAGCGACAACAGCGATGATGTCGTGTCTTATTTTGTTTGTTCCTGTTTATTCCCATCAACTCTGCTGTGCTCACAATCGCTGCTTTTGACTGAGGCAGAGAGAGACATTGGTGAGAAATTGAAATTGACACTCATTCAGTTTTCCCTGCGAGGAGTGAAGAGTGGAGTTTAGCGTCCTGTCGTCATTGTAATAATACACACAATACGCTGTTGTTGTGCAGTCACACTGCTGTAACATGTCTAGTTTATTTCTTTTCATTTCTGTATTTCCAGGGTTTTTAGTTTGTTTGTTTTTTTTACCAGCTGCAGGTGAAGGGAAGAAGAAGAAAGATCACAGAGGAGGGAAAACAATGTGTAAAGAGACAGCAGTGATCAAGAACAGTGGGAGGGGAAGAAAGCGAAAGAGGTGAGCTTGTAAGTCCATAAGATGAGAAATTAGTCATCTTTTTGAACTATAAGCTGCAGCTTGCCAAATGCTGAGCAATAAGGAAATACATCCACAGCTACTGAGTGCATTCTGGAAGAAGCTACTGACCTGACAGGCTGCCTTTGGATGTATTTTTAACTGTGTTGTTGAGCTTGTTTAATTAATAGTTATGAGCCACTATAAGCCAAAACACTGTAAAAACTGTTGGTGTCTGATTGTGTGTTATTTGGGGGTTAACGGGGGAAGCAGAGGAGAGGTAAGGAAATCATCTTATTCCAGCAAAGATTTTCTTTTTCTTAGAGAGGCTTTTTTTTTCTTCTTTAAAACAGTTAAACAAAAATTTACACTTTTGCACGGTTTCTTTGCATATTCTTTATTCGAACATTAGTGATAACAGCTGTTTACTTACCATTGCAGAATCTACAGGAAGCCTGACTTAGGTCGAGCTTAATGAATTCTGAAAGACAATTATTATTTCTTTTGTGAGATTTTTCAACAAGAAGAAGGAATTGCAATTTTTTTTTTTTAACGCGCTCACATTTGTTTCACCTGTGATAATGTGACAGAATGTTTTTATGCATGGTACAGTTGTAATCAACATTTCAGGGCAGAATGAACCTTAAAATTCATTCGTGACACAGGTAGGCTGGCAGTGAAGACATGAAAAGAATGAAAACACAATGGGAAAAAGTGAAAGGCGCACTGGAATGTTTTAAACTGTAAGTTGACCTTCATGAGGCAGAAAGGACAGAGAAGTTTGGAGAATTACTGCTTCAATATTCTTTTGGTTATATTTCTTTCTAGGTGGGGGAGTGAGTGGAGATTCCTCGCTGTGACTAATGTGATGTTTGTCAAATCTAAACTTTCTCCTGCTGCCCCCCACCTGCTCGCAGCTTTCACATAGACAAGCTCTTTCTCACTTTTTTTTTTCATTTTGGGTTTTTTTATTGTTTGTTTTGTTTGGCTTTTTCTCTACAGAGAATGCTATATAAGTGAATGACCGGCCCACCCGCAGGTAAAAAGGCAGTTGTATTCTCGTGACCAGCCTCTTTGTGTCTGTATGTGTGTGTTTGCATGTCTCCAGTTCATCGCTCCTCCCGGTCCAAATATAGTTTTTTATATTATATTTGTGTGTTTGTGTGTTTATGTGTATGCGCCTGTGGAGGGGCTATCTATGCTTAGATAAGACTGTAAACCAGATTAATCTGGCGTGGAAGAGCCTGTCAGCAGGACCACTGTGTGTTTGGAAGTGTGTGTGTGTGTGTGTGTGTGTGTGTGTGTGTGTGTGTAGCTCTTCTCTGTCGATCTCAGCCAGCCCATTGGGTAAGCCACTGATTCCTATATTGTCTGTGTGTGTCGGTGTGTGTGTGTAAACTTGTGTGTGTCAAGGAAATCTACAGAGAATGCTATATAAGTGAATGAGTATGTAGGGTCCAGCACTGGATAATGTGATCACGACTCCATGTAACGCAGCGTGACAACAGCTTGTGTATTTGAGTGTGTCTCTGTGTTTGTGTGTGTGTGAAACACGGCATGACAACAGTATCTCTCCATACCACTGTGGAGAGAATGGATTACTCCGCTCTCTGACTCGAAACGCCAACACACACACGTGCGCACCCGCGCATGCACACACAACTTCATATGCCTCCCATATGTACATATACTCATACTGAGAAAAGAATACAGGTGGCTCTGGTAAAATCAAAACTTCTGTTCTTAAACTTTAGATCTGAGTTGTGAATTTTGAGTGCATGTTGATCTTTGATGCATGTTTCTCCACTCTCTGAATATTTCTCCACTTTCTTCACAAGCTTTAGAAGCTCCAACATTCATTAAGAGTACAAAAAAAGTTCAAAATGATAAGAAAAAAAAAACCCACGAGGAATATCAGTATTATCAGAATAATCATTTCTTGTCGTGGTCCTCATCTGTCACCCGCAGAGAAATAGTTTCATTGTAAAGAGACTGGTTTTGTGAAAAGTTTTGGAAAAATTGACAGTCTTGTTCGCTCCCTCCACCTGAACACAAAGTCCAGCACAGAGGTGGCTGCATCAAGCTGAAGTTAGTTCACTAGATGCTCTAACACAAAGTGATGCTGACAGATCTGTTCAAAGTTTCAACATGCAACCTCATCATTAGAGCTAATCAAAAAAAATCTCTGAGACTGTTGTCCTGAATCGGCAGCATCGGTTATTTCATCAAGAGCGTTCAAGAATAATGACATAAAAACAGTGTTAGAGTTCAAAGTTTAGTTGAACCCAGCATCCACCGCATCTCTCAAGATAATTATTTCATCTTATTTCCTTTTTTTGGTGCATTCCATAGCAACGGCACTCACAAGAATTTGTGTTGGTTTGATAAAAACTGCTCTTCTAAGAAATATAATCTCCAACTTTGACACCTGTGTCCTTCCAGAAGTAACTGCAGAGTCAACTGAGACATGATGTTGTTTTGCATCCCAGTCAGCATGCTCACGTGTGTCATTCTGGAGGGCATTTACAAACAAGTCTTTCATTTGGATCTGAAAAATTCTTGTCTGCTCACAATGCCTTTATAATTATGGTTGTACAGTGAGCTGGTTACTTTCAGCAGATAAAAGACCTTTGCATTACTAATTTAATGCAAACTAGGTAAGAAAGAAGATAACTTGCAACCCCCCCATCACACACAGCTTTCTATACATTTGCATTTCATCAGGGATGCTAGAGGCCACCTGCAGTGCAGCATGGGATTCTATGTCTTATTCAAGGGCATTGCTGGTGAGAACTTCAGAAGTAATACCAGTATCCTCCAGCTGCCAGCTCACAGCCAGAAAACACCCCTGTCTGTGGCGGGGATCAACCCAACAACCTTTAGGTTATTAGTCAGCCTCTACATCCAGGCCAACCTAGGGAGAGGTGTTGGGTGGGTGGTGTGGGATGGAAGCCAAATGTGTGTGTGGTGGAACTGGTGGGGGTGTTTCTTCCCCAGTGTAAGGAGCACACTGTATCTTCCCCGACTACTCTCTGACAGGCCTACATACATCACCACCCCCAACACCTCTGTTTCTCTCTTCTCTCCCTCTTCATCATCCCTATTCCCTCTCTCCCTCCCTCCATCCATCCAGCTCTCCTCCCAGCCTCCCTCTCACCTGCTCCCATCTCTCATGAGTGCTTGTGTCTCCACAACTCGCTCTTTTTCTCTGTTTCACCTGCTTGCAGCCCCCCCACACACACTTCTTGCCAGGCCTCCCTGAGTATCATTTACATCGATGATGCCTCATCATTACCCCTGCCCTACTTTATCTATCACCCAGCAGCTCTGCCATAGGGCCTATTCCTGCACTAGAGGCCTTATTCCTGTAGTCTGGTACTGTAAAATGAGTTCAGATGTTTGGTTGTAATCCTTTATCCTCACTTAAATGCTGAGGTGCTCTTTGGAAATAATCTAAGATCATCAAGACCAACTTAAACTGTTTTCAAATAACAAGAGGTTCACCTGCAAGATCTATTACATAGTTTTTATTGTGTAACTGTTGCAAGCTTGGCAACAGGAAGCTAAACCTGTAATGTTATTATACAAACAAGCTTAAGAAATCCATGGACACATTTTTAAATGTAGTTGGTCAAATGATTTTAAAATACATTAGCCACCACAAGAGAAGCAAGTGGGGACCGCAAAACAGCAAAGCATAAAACAAAAGGTGGTAAAAATCCACAGCTCTAAAACACTCTGCAAAAAGAGACATAAAAATGTAAAAAAACACCCTAAATTAAAAAAAAAATAAAATTAGACAAATTTATGTCTTAAACAAAGGCAAAATTGTAACTGCAATGTATATTGTCATTTGTAGGGGTCATTCCCAGATGCTAATTATTATTTTTTTATTTTGTCTTTGGCCTTGTTGTTTCTATTACTATTTATGTTTGTATAAGATTGTTTCATCTTAAACACCTAAGAAGAGACAAGGTCTGCAAATTGGCTGTATATTGTTATGTACATACATCAGTTCCATTTGACTAAAATGCAGCATTGTTTTGTTTTTGTTTTTTTTGGCCTTTTCACAGCTTTATTTGAGAGTTTTTCACAGTGGAGAGAGACAGGAAAGCTGGAGGAGAAACGGGGAAGATACGCAGGAATTAGCAACAGGTCAGGACTCGAGCCTGCGCCGACCACACATCCACGCTGCATGAGCCACTCTGACGCCAAAATGCAGCATTGTTTATTTGTTATGTAAATAAACAAATATAAACACCACTGAAGCAAGCCACAAAAAGAAACTGTTGTTTTTGCTGAGCATACAGTGAGGTCTCTTATGAAGGAATGTGAAGTTTAATGCAAAAAAAGTTGTGTAATGTTGTGTAATTACTATAGAACATTATTGTCTGCTTTATTGTTTCATGAGAGCACAAAATTATTGTAAATACTTCAATAAATTTTTATTTATACAGCGCCAATTCACAACAAACAGTCGCCTCAAGGCGCTTTGTATTATAAGGTAAAGACCCAACAATACTGCAGAGAAAACCCAACAGTCAAAACGACCCCCGATGAGCAAGCACCTGGAGAAGGTGGGAAGGAAAAACTCCCTTTTAACAGGAAGAAACCTCCAGCAGAACCAGGCTCAGGGAGGGGCAGTCATCTGCTGCGACCGGTTGGAGCTGAGGGGAGAGAGAGAGGACAAAAATACATGCTGTGGAAGAGACAAAGTGAAGTATGAACAGAGTAAAAATATGGTGAGTAACAGAAACAGTGCATCACGGGAACCCCCCCCAGCAGCCTAGGGCTATAGCAGCATAACTAAGGGATGGTTCCAGCCCTAACTATAAGCTCTATCAAAAAGGAAGGTTTTAAGCCTAATCTTAAAAATAG
>VUQK01020282.1:2768-13599 GCA_015106715.1 Bujurquina vittata
ATTGGGAGTGTTTGTGGGGGGGGGGGGGGGGTACTATTAAATGGACTCGTTTAAGTATTCAGTCTGAAACACGGCCATAGCCACAGGCGCCTCATTTGGGAACGGGCTTCAAAAGTCTATATTTGAACTTTACACTGCTATTAAGGCAGCAGCAGAAAATCAAAAGCTCTCATTCCTCTGAAAAGTCACCACAGATCAGTGTTAATACTGTGTGTAAAAAAATTACATCTTTGCACCCTGACCCTGCAAATATTTTAACAAAAGTGACCTTTTGCAGCTTTGCACCCTCGGCTCAAGCATGAAAACTTCACAAAGTCTTGCCAGGGCAAGATTTACAGTGCGCCCGCTGCCCTGCATTTTAATTCAAGGTCATAAATAAAAGACAATTCATATAGCGCTAGTGGGCTGACGTCCAAAAATCTTTGTTCCTCCCTATGTTAGAATTTATAAGTTAAACACTGTAATTACATCACAAACCATAAGAATCAGTTTACTGTACCTGATCTAGTCCGATCCATGTGTAAGCGGGCAGTAAGGTCCCCAACGCAAAGACGGCAGCTTGCACGGCTGAACCTCTACTCCCCTGCTCCCTTGCTCGTACACGTAGATGCATCTCAGAAGTGTCTTGCTCTTTCTCCTCCTCTGTTGCCTAAGCAGCACACTGTGCCTCCTGCAATGCTCCCGTCAAGCTGCGTAATTCAGTGGACGACACAACCACTGAACAATTACCGGCCCGTGTGACACTTAACTTGAAGTGGTGCTCCTAAGGCATTTCAGGGCTGCGCGTCATAGAAAGCACATTATAGCGCTCAAGTATTTAAATGCTGTTCATTTGATTATTGGGATTCAAGAAAGAAAGATGTGTGTTTTCATAGATTGAATGGCATTTGGGGGAAAAGGGCGCAGTCTCTCCTCACCATAAGAATAACTTCAAACCTACAGGAAAGATTGAGGACTGACTTGTGAAAGAAGCTGAATGCAGAGGAACAGCTAAACAAGGATCTGTCATATTTTTGAAAGTCCACCATCATCCCTCAAATAGCAAGAGAACAGCTCCTTAAAGCCCACCAGAGGATTTTCTTCCTGAAAACCCTGCAGGTAGCCCAGAGCTTCATACCCAATTCTTGGTTTAGCAATCAACAGCATCTTCACATTCCCCATTCCTGTCTGCCTCTGCTCTAAGCCTCACTGTACTGCTGCTCAGTAGGCTGCCTGCTGAAGAAAAGGACAGGAGAGATTGTCATCATGTCTCCTATTGCGGTGTTTTGTGAGAAAAAAAAAGGAAAAGAGAAAAAAAAAACTTTCATCTCAGAGACAGCACTGATCCACTGAGAGCAAAACAAACCTGAATAAACTGCTCAGGTGTTGTGGTTAGTCTGCCTGCCTCCATCTGGTATTGACACCCTTCCAAACACCTCAGGCCCCCGCGGAGCTCTAATCCTACTACTGGAGCTGTTTAGCATATCCTATTTATTTGTAGTCTGCTCTCACACCTTCTTGCCTTCTGCCTAATTGATGCCTCTCAGAGTTTATCTCTTTCAAGGTATTACTCATAACCCACACTAGAACTTTAAAATGAACTGACAAGGGAGTCACACAGCAATGCAAAAGTCCTCATCATTTAAACATTAACTTGAAACCTGCCTCTTCAGCCTGGCTTTTGATTGAGCACGCTTTATCCACACTACTTTTTTAATCTTACATCATTATTCCAGAAAAGCATTATTTCATTTACTTACAAGAGCTTATTGATTATTGTGCACTTTATTCTATTGCATGATGTTAATTTAGCATTACTTTATTTTATTGATCTTTAGTTCTTAATTTTTTATATATATATTCTAATTGCACCTTTAGGCCATTTTTTTTAGCTTTTTGTCTTTTTCAGTTAAGTTGCTTATATTATTTTTATTGTGTTTTATTTTATAAGTAACCTGCGAAGCATTTTGTATTGCACTTGCATGAAAGATTCTTTGCAAATAAAATTTGATTGATTGAATTGTGTTTTTATAGTTTGCATTTCTCCAACTTGTGCAACAGGCACAACTTTTTACTGTCCACACATCTCCAAATCTGGTGACTTTGAATTTACTTCTTGTAAATTGAGAAGACTATTTAAATAGCTCAGATTCCATAATAACCACATAGGAAATGGATATAGCCAGTGGCATATCACCCTTTTTTTCTTTTGACTATCATTTTGAAGCCTTGACTTGAATTTTTTCTTCCCATATTGGTAAAATAACTGCGAAACTGAGGACACAAAGTACAGATATGCACTCAAACAAATTGCTGCAAAAATTGCATTGTGGTTTTACAACACGCAGCCTGTGTATCAAAACGATAGTAAAGTTTTGTAAAAAACAATGCATTCTGGGAGATCACAGCAGTATAAGTGCTAAATTAGACATTCAGCATAAACAGTGAGTGGAGGGATTTTGAAGGTGATAAGTGACTTATTTGATTTAAAGTAGCTTTAAACTTTTTGAAAGCAATGTTAAAGATGTGTCTGCTAGCAAGGCTAAAGTTCGCTTGACTTTTACAAATGCTATTGTTAGTAAGCATCTCTATCTCAATAAGACTAAGCAGCTTTTGAAACCAATATATAAGGTTACTTTGGGAAATGCTATTCGTGAATGTTGTTGATTTAGCTAACCAACAGAGTAAAGTAAATAAATGACAGAGCGTAGTAATCAGTTATGAAGCTAGCAATATTTCTCAGACTCAGACAGAAGTGCGGATTGCATTCATTCATTCAATTTGAATTTAAGTTATTTGGCTCCATCTGGCATGTCTACAGAACGTGCTACAAGGAATGGTGACATCTTCACCATAAGGAATTTCAGGATAACTCCTGGTGGTGCTGATGGCCCCAGAGGAAAAGACAGCAAAAATAATAAGAAGATGCCTCTCCTGACAACAATATTTATCTGCAGTCATTAAATTGCAGTTATTACACACAGCTTCTTGAGATATCATCCACCAAGCAGAGAAGTGCTGCTGGAGGGGTTTGATATCTTTGCTAACTGAAGGATGTTTTGTCATTAAACTAAACATGGCCTTTTTCCTCCTTTAATTTTTTCTCAGGACGGCGATGCGCTGTTGGTCAGCGGACGGCGTGGAGTCTATATATTTGGAATTGGTCACCTGCTGCTTCTTTTCTCCTGTACGTGAACAGCTTAGCAAGAAGTGCAGGTTCATGGTGCCCCTGTGATAAGGAAATAATTCCTCACTGGATTCAAACCGGTGAATTCTGCCAGTGACATTTAATTTGGCACACTGCCAGACTCATTGTGCTGCTCTTGGGTACTGAATGCACTAGCCTCTTTGTTTATAACTAAATCAGGTTTTTGTGTTTGTCTGAATGGTGTGAATAAAGTTTCAAATGGAAAAATACTCTTTCAATTAAAGCAGGCTGAATCTACTTAACAATTCACCCCATCTCCCTCTTATTTCATTATTCCTTTGTTGTCCTCCGTGCTGGCACAGGTTCAGACAGGCTGAGCGCTGAAATTATGACAACTGTCCAAGGAGATGATGTAATTTAGGTTGTGCCGCAGTAACAATGACACATTCCAATTTGAGCATCTAAATTCAAGCGGCAAGTAGGTCGCATGTCTCGGTGTGCAGTTTTGCATCTCGGGCCCTGATTGTTCAAATTACAAGTGAGACGTATGGGGAGGTACGCACAGACATGGTTCGGCCAATTTTAGCTGCATTGTCAGTGTTCTCTTACACAACACTGTTTGTGCAGTGTTCTGTTCTGCACAAGCCAGACTGTACACTCTGCCACGTAAGCCTTTAGAAATTATGATCCAAGCCTCTGTGTTCTCAGAACTCATCCCTATCTTTTCAAGTATACTACAGTACAACACCTACCACTATGACTCAGAATCCTCTGTCATGCTAAACTGTTTCAGCACATGGCTCAACAATGAGTCCTCTATGTGCTGTACAGTATGCCGTGATGTCTGAATACCCATTCTGGATGTAGGAGTAAAACTTGTATGACATAAGAACTTATCACGAAGACCTGATGCTGTTTGTCACTGTCTGTACTCAGAACTCCTTTCCTCCTTTAATACCACTTGATAAACTGTTGCTAACTTATCTTTGTACTCAAAGAGTAATTCAGATTAGATACTCGAAGGGACAAGTGCCAGCCAGCATGCTAACACAAAGCTAGCGATGAACCCAGAATGATGTTAAAGCTGAGCGCACGCCGACCCCAGGCAAGCAGCCAGAGCCTGAACTGGCAGCAATGATGAGCAGCGAGCAGTCAGGTTTGCAGCATCGTGGCCTCCATTTCTACCTGTGCACGTTTCTACAGTAGAATCACAGTTGGCGATCGCTTTGAAGTCTCTTTGGGTTGGTTTTTATCTTTGTGTTGTCAGTTTTGTGTTCATACATAAAAACTAAAAGGAAGATCACATGTGTCCTCAGAACAGTGATTTGTGTTGGCATGTGGAGCTGGTAACTATGTGGCAATGGGTTTCAGGTCCTTTAACGGAACAAAGCTAAAGTACTGTAACGAGTAACAAATTACTTTCTTAAGCATAAGCAATGTACTGCATTACATTAAAAAAAAACTAAGGAGTTGCTAACAATAAAAAGCATTCACTGTCATTGCCTTTTTTAGTTGTCAATTGAGAGGCAAGCCTAATGAGATATTAGGCCATATTTTTGAACATATTTTGTTCATTGAGCTATTTAGTGGATGGCATTGCTTTCTTTTTACTGTAGATTCCTTAAAAAGTGAAATTTAATCTTCACCCTCCACAGTGCAGTAATTTTCCTGCAGTCCCGTCAATCACCACGCCTCTATTTGCTTCAAGTCCACGCCAGGATTTATTTTAACTTGCTGTGTTATTGACAGAAATGCTGATATAAGTGATGATGTATACATATACAAGTCTCGATGACTGATTTTTATATTGTTTTGCTTTTTCTTTCTTTCTTTTTTTATGACGAGCCCACCATTAGAGACCCACAGCGTGTTTCCAGCTGATGCCAAGCTATGATCTGTCAATTTGTGTCAGTCGACAGTTTATCTGCTGATGGAAGTTTAATAGGGGCACAACGCTGTTTATCCAGCCAGAAACCCTGGGGGCAAAAATGCCCCCCCCCCGCGCTGCCAGACGTCATTTAAGCCCGTACTAACTGTCCACTTTACTGGATTATACTATAATGTGCACTGTGCATCTGTCCACTCAGGTCCCCACCCATCAGACACTGTGGGTTAGACAAACATAATCATTACAAACGCAACTCGTTAAAAACATACAGTACTCGCACACACGCACACGCACGCGCGCGCGCGCATCATTCCACGCAGCCGCTGTCCAGCCCTCGCTGTGCTGAAACTGGGATGTCAGCAGACACCCCAACAATCCTTATTAGTGACAACTGGATAAAGCTTTGAGCTTCATTTGCTCTCATTTGTCCCTGCGTGTTGTTGAAGTGTGCCGGGCAGAAGCTGACTTTAAAGTCGCGAATCAGTATCACAAAGCCGCCAGAAACTATCTTTCCAGCACTTTAAAAAAAAAAAATAATGCACAACGGTAAAAGCATGCAATCCTCCCGCTGAGACAACATTTTTCTTTCCTGGCTGCGAAAGCCAGAGCAAATCTTTGAGGTGTCAGAGCCACCTTTATAAAAACAAAAGATAAAGACCACATCAAAGTGTTACAGCAGGTTATTCACAACAAAAAGAGGTTCTTCCAGCCTACCTGCCTCCTTCCATCTGTTGGTGGTCCCACATTTCCGAACTTCACGCATTAACTTCCCGCTTTGATTCCCTTTCTTTAGTCTCCGCTCATAACGCTGACACATGACTCCAGATTTTTTTTTTTTAAAGTTCAGTTTCAGTCTCAAACTTTTTATCTCCAAACTTCGGATAAATTCATGTCCGACTGTCTGTGTTTCTTCGACCCCACAAATCCGCATAGACGACAGGAGCGCAAATGTCTGAAACCAATGAAACAAAGTTGGCCTGCCTGCCATAACGGCGGTGTTTGTATACTTCTTTGTCTGTGCATGCCTTATGACTTGTGTCCCGCCTTCAACTTCACCGGCAGCATGCGAAAAATCACTCCAATACTCCTGTAGCAGTCTGCAGGGACCGTGAACACATCTGCGGTGTTCAAAGGCGCGTTTGTAAGAATTAAATGGTATTTTTATCCGCGGTGCTTTCAGTATGATGTATACGATTGCTATAATATTCCCATAGGGAAACACAGTGTATGTGCTCAGCAGTTAGTAGTGATCTCCTCTCACTTTATGCTTTATTTATCTTATATGGCATCACTGTAATACTCCTGGAGACTTTGATGCAATACTTGTGCAGTAAAGCTGCGAGTTATTCTTCCTCTCTTGTGGTGGAAATATACACTGTAGCATAGAGGCAAGTCTGTAGTATCATGTAATTATTCGAGGCTCATAAATCATTTAATATAACCCAATAAAAACAGTATAAAAATGTTGAAAGTCATAGTAAAAATGTCAGACACAGTGCGATTATGTCCAACAATGGTTACAAAAACACACATTATAAATCTGTTAGTATATCAGTGTATCAATGTAAAAAATCACCAAAAAGGTCTTGCATAAAATGTCCTATTAAATGGACCCTATTGTGCTAATTTGCAGCACCATATTTTAGTTTTGCAGTAGTTACAGTTCAAAATCATTCTTCATTATCATCCACTGGTCCTTGGTGCAACCAATCAGTTTATTTGCTGTCTGAAATTAGCTTTTTATTTATCTACTTAAACTTGCATTCTTTCTAATAACCAGTAGGGGGCAACTCCTGTGATTTCAAAGAGAAGTCCGGTTGTAGATGTTTATGGGGAAAATGGCCCTCAGCTCTCGTGATCTGTGACTGCAGTAAACACTTTCCTGATGGGTTAATGGTCTCCGTCGCTAGTCTGCTTAAACATGATGTTCACTTTGATCAGTTTGGTAGTGTCCAGATGGAGGATAAAGCAGGGTGTGCTTTAGGCCCGGCCTAAAGTTGCTGCAGAATAAGTGGGCACTGACACTTGGCTTCACAGCCAGATCTGCCCCGTGATTGTGACGTCCGGTTTCAAAAAGCTGAGATGCCATCTTTTATATACAGTCTAGGGGAAGGCATTACAACAGCGTCACGTGAGAAATGTGAGGGACTGAGACATGATTAATTTGGTAAAACAAAGTTTGGAGGAGAAACGTCTCTTTGCTGGAAAACTTCAACTGAAACGTGACAAGAGGCTCCAAGTAGACAACACTTTTGATACTTTTAAAAGAAGGCGCAAGACGAAAATGTTCACTGACAGATTTAGTCTTGTATTTTTTTTTCAACTTATATGTTTTACTCTGTGTGCATAAAGGCTGATTGTGAAAAAGTAAAATATTTACCCTTGAAGTGGGCTGCCTTTATATGGTGCTTTTTCTAGTCTCACCGACCTCTCGGAGGGTTTTAATTACAAACAGCATTCACCTATTCACACACACATTCATACATGCTTTTTATGCATCCAGCACTTTCTCAATTGCAGTATAAAGCAGGAGAAAATGGAAAAATTCAGCTAGTTATTCTTATGTGGTGACATTTTGCTTCCTGGATTCATTCCTGCCATATGTGTAAGAAATGTTAACAGAGGTTAACAGACAAACCATTTCATATCAAACTTCAAACAAGTGATGACTTTATATGATAAAAAATAAATATTTTTAAAGGGTAAAAATGTGCACTTTTGTGCAGAATTGCTGCACACTCACATCTCTGTTATTTTATTGCTGGTCTGTCTTCTAAGCAGACACCGTGACTTGATCTTGTCTGACTCACTCAGGTTAACAGAGGAGACAAACAATCTGTGGTAATCAGCAATAGGGACGGCGTGTACAGTAACCTTAGTATGTATCTTTTCATCTTTCCCCAGACTCTGAGGACTGGACTGGATTTTTTCTTTCTGAACACCTCAGACAACACCTCACAAACTGTTTCCAGTGTAATGTCAAGCTTATTGCAGACATCTTTGGGATGGTGTGTTGTGTGTAATGGCCATGCCTTATCTCTCTCAGTACCCAGCCTAAGATGTCAGAGAGAGGAAAGCTGGAGACAACCCTGCTCTCCTGACAGAGAGAGAGAGATGGAAATAATTACCAATGTCTCTTGTGGAATAGGGCGTAAATTGATACACACTAAATGCTGAACCTTAGGGGTCTCTCTCCCTCTCTTTCTATGTGTGGGTCTTTCTCTCTCTTTCTCGTCAGATGTACGAGACAAATGAATGCATCCAGAAGGAATTAATTGGATTTGGGAGCAGTCTCCTGCACAATCCACCAGGACAGACAAACACCCCCCCCCCAACCCCACCCTCTCCCTCCCTCCCTCCCTTTGGCACACATACACACACACACGCCTCCTTTATTCCAGTCATGCCTTGCAGAAATGTCTGCCACCCCCTTTATCCCCCCGCCACCCCACTCTGATGGATCAGTCTGTGTCCCTTATCCATCTCACACACATGCACACACACACACACACACACACACACACAGAGGCGAGTGCCGTACTGCTCCCCAGCGGATTGCAACCTCTCTCTTGGATACAGTGTTTCCATGGCAGCCACGTTTTTTGCACGTGCAGTATGAGCTGGAGTAAGAGAGAGGAAGAGACCACTCCTATCGATTCACTGGGTGCCTATTGATTCACAGTCTGCAGCTGCACACTTACCTACAGCAAACACTCCCACGAGCACATGCATATTCACGCACACTCACGCCCAGACAGGATGTAAACATCAGATTGGAGATTTTTGGATAAGACTCACAATGTGGGGATGAAGGTGGAACTTTTGTTGAGCAGGCTACTCCGTGCTGCTGTCAGCTAACAACATGATGGTACTTAGCTTTGTTCTCTGGAAAGGTACAAACTGTTCAAAAACACCAGTAAAAAGAGAAAACCCTTTCAGTTCCAGCTGATTTTATTTCCTTCTTGGAAGAAAAGAAAAAAATTAAAAAACGACAATCTGTACAGAGGTCTGAGAGGCAGTGATTGACCCAAACATTGGCTGGTTTTTGAGCAATAAACATCAAATGATATTGGCATGATTGGACAAAACATGATCATACACAGCATATTGCACAAATGAAAGAAGAAAAAAGGACGCTAGAAAAAAAAATTTAAAACAAAAAGAAAGAAACTCCTGGACCACAATCATCTTCAACATGTCCAAAGATGGCTGTCCTAGTGCCTGTCGATCATCATCATACATAACACACAATCTTTGCTTATAGTACAGTCAGTTTACATAAATATCTCGTTATTATTCTTTAAAAATCTTAAACACAACAGCTATAGCTACATATACCTGAATCTGAAATACAAATGCTATTTGCCATGCCATAATATAGGAAAACAATTAGCCTGCTATACTTAGCAAACAGGTACAGAAAGGTTAAATACTATTTTTTTGATGCAATTTGCGCAATAACAGATGAAGCACTTCATACATCTCCCTCCCTCCAAAGTCTAGGCAAAGTGGAATGAGTGTGAAATTCCATCCAGTGGTTCAAATAAAACTTATCTCGATAAAAAGCACACAGAGGTATTAGCTCTATCCAAACAGTGACTCTCTGGGATCTTTCGCGCCTAAACTTTAGGTCTGTGTGTACTGGAAACACAGTCACCACTCAGGCTGGGAGCCTCAGTAGCGCTTTGTTTACTTGGCTGGTGAAACTGGAGTCACTGTGCCATTAAGAAGCATGTGGGTAAATACTGTAAACACTGTGTGAGGTCAGATTGTGCCAAACAAACCCCCCTCTCTGCACGTCTAAACACCAATGTAGATCCAAACAACAATGTTGTAGGCTACCCACTCGCCGGAAAACCCCCTTTTCTATAGATTTTGTACAAAAATACAAGTAGAAAATCATGACACACTCGAATCTCCTTAAAAGTGAGAGAAGTCGGACATTTTTAAATAAGATACACTTCTAGCCCTTCCGCGCTGGATACAGACAGGTGTTATGTGCACAAACACAAACAAGACCTGTACGAGAACAATACTTCTATGTATAAAAAAGTTTGGCCGGTATAAATACATCGATATAAAAAAACGTCATCTGACACAGAAACTACAAAGTTGAAGCACTAGGCAGAAAGAATGCGCGTCGGGGAACATTGGTCCTGAATTGTGCACTGAGTGTTTAAAAAGGTTCAGAAAAGGGCTTCTGAAGTTTGGAGTCAGTCTTTGTTTAAAGTCCTGCCGTTAAAAGAGAAGCTGGTGATAGTGAATTGAGTCCTATGGTCACACAAATTGCGTAATTACGCAGCAATGAACATTTTTTTACGCATTTTAACAACAACAAAATCCTCCTTAACGCGGAGGGCATGCGTGCTGATATTGAAACGATTTCGAGTTCGGAAAAAACTACACCTGAATAGCAACTTGATGGTCAATGTGAATTGGCTATATCTTAAACAAAAACCCAACATGACGAGCTCTCCAGTAAGCGTCCCTTTTCCCGACCCAAAATAACATCAATGTTCAAATTTCAGTCTCAATCTTCATCCTGTGCGGATTGGGTTGAACAGTTGAGCTCAAGTCCGTGTGTTTCACTGCTCTCTGCTTACATTCACTCCTCCTCCGAGTCCAAATGCAAACTAAGCATTTCCCCCGTCTGCGCGTTCCGGTCAAGCGCACCGAGCGCAGTCCAAGTCTGTGAGCGGCGCGTACCTGGACTTCAACGCGCACACAGGCCACCTTTTCTTTCCTGTTTTCACTCTCCCTTATTTAGTGAAAGAATAGCGGAAATATTCTGGTCTGGACGCACACGCCTGACAGGG
>VUQK01020296.1:0-12510 GCA_015106715.1 Bujurquina vittata
CTAATGGCTATATTTGTGGAATTGTGTCATAATTTCTTCTAGCCAAATTATAGTGCACCAGGTAAATACATACACTTGGAAAATTGAGAAATTTAGGTGTGTCACATAATAGGTGAGTGGTGGCCTAGAGGAGAAGAAGCGGGTTCATCACTGAGAGGACCCTGGTTAGAATCCCCAGGTTGGCGTCACTGTGGGCCCCTGAGCAAGGCCCTGACCCCAAAGGTTGCTCCCTGGGGGCTTTCTAGCTGCCCCCTGATCCTTGTTGTGATGTGTGTGCTACAAACTCCATGTGTGATGGCTTAAATGCAGAGATTGAATTTCACTGCATTTATATATGTGACAAATAAAGCTTCTTTCTAATAGATTCTAAAAGTGTAAAATATTTGTTACTGTTGGAAGAAATGTGAAAAATATAAGCCTTTTCTTAATTCGTGAGGGTGCAGTGTAAATACAAAGAAAGTTAAATAAATACATAGTAAAATTATTACAATTTATTTCTAATATGGTTAACCCACAATCTCCTAAATCCTTTTAGAAAAGTAAATGATTAATAAATAAAAAATAAATAAAGAGGCAGAGAGCTTAACCCCCCTATGTTGGACCCAAAGTTACGCCCTTGACTTCAATGGGTTCTCTTGACCATGTCTACATGTCTAAATGCATTCAGATGCCGCCATGTAATTGGCTGATTAGATAACTGCAGCAACAAGCAGTTAAACAAGTGTAATCAAGTGACATATTTTTACTACATCATCAAGTTTGTTCTTCCAAATCAACACTCTCCCTTTCCTTTTGGCTTTCCTTAGCTGCCAAGTGAGTATGAAGCTAATCCAGAGCTGCTGTTTTACCGAATCACACACCTCAACCACCGGCAGCAGTACCTGATCTGGGCTGCAGCCGTCACCACTGCAGGCCGGGGTAACTTCAGCGAAAAGGTCACTGTGGAGCCAGCAGCCAAAGGTGAGTCCCTGAATATGAAAGGGAGTTTCATGATCAGAAGAAATTTTATAATCTTCAATTAGCAAAGAAGCTGAAACTTTATTGTTGTTAGGTGAATGAAACAACACTGTCCTTGTTTCCCTTTATTCCAGTTCTGTCTCCCCCTGCTTTTGTCCGCTCTCTCTTATTAAGTGTTAGGATACGTCTACTGTTGGAGTGGCACTGCTCTTAAAACCACTCACTGACTCACTCATGAACTAAACATAAGCATTTTTAAAATATTTTTTCCTTTACATCCTTTGCGTCATCTCTATATGTGTATTTTTCTCAATCTCCTTCCTTGTTTCTGTGCTACTGCTCGCTTTGACTTTACAGGGGTGTGCGATTGATTTTAGAGTTCAGAGGGCACCAGATAAACTGCCCTCATCCAGGGAAATGATAAGAGGGAACCAAAAGAGAGGATAGCAGGTGGAGGAAAAAGGAGCAGAATTAACTAATATAGAAGACAATAGAGAGGCAAAGTGTTTAAGAAAATGAAGATGGCAGTTAAATCAATAGGCTTGGGATTAAAGGGCAGGTTGAATAAAGGCGTAAGAATGAATAGAGTGCCTTTTCTTTATCTGTTCATTCCTTTGACTCGGGTGCAAAGGTTTGTTAATGTGTGCTCATATCAGAGTGTGCTGCTGATCGGCAGCTGCAAAAGGCAGTGTCCTCCAGGCTCGCTCACTCAATACTTCATTCAACCTTAACATAAGTGCTCTAGAGCACTAGCATTAAGATGCCAAGCTTGGGAAAGAAAGCGAGACAGAGCGGGGAGGGTGACAGAGAATAAGAGGGCTGTGTGCCTGAATGGATGGACTTTTTTTTTTCCATATCCTTTCTGCTCATTCTTGGTATTCTATATATTTCATACATATTCTCTTTATGTTTGGGGGTAGGGGGTGGAGTGTCACATTTAACACTGATTTCTTTTCAAATATGAATTATAGGGAGTACACATTCACTCTCAGTTATTCCTGTTTATGTAAGAATTCTTACAGGCAAAATAAATCAGGGTATTCACATGCATGTGTTTTATATTAACATTGCAATCTATTGATTCAAAACAGAGTGATTGTTAATTGGATTTGAAAATAGTTTATTCGACAACAGCAAGATCATCTGATTGGTGCATATTAATTAGTGTATTGCTCAGCTGGTCTTATGGGCTGCTTGAATGTTGATGCAATTAGCTATAATGGTCTTTTTATTAAATTTCTCTGCCTCTATACACCTTTCACTTTTCCATTCCTTTCCTCCACCAGCCCCAGCTAAAATCATCTCATTTGGTGGTACAGTGACTACTCCCTGGATGAAAGAGGTGCGACTGCCCTGTAGCTCAGTAGGAGAGCCTACACCTACCATAAAATGGACCAAAGACAGGTGAGAATCCATGCTGGAAACATTGAAGCTGAGTGCACACACTGCTGTAAGTCCTTTGAGAATTGATTAGAGACTGAATTAATTGCACATACAAAGGTGATGCACCAAGGGTGTACCTCACATCTCAGACAGTGTAATTTGGGATGGCTTCCAGCTGTACTGGAGTCCTGGTTGGATAAGGCATTAAAAAAGTTTTGGCAAAACTCTCAAACTAAAAACTGTGGAAAACACAAAAAACAGATCCTACTGTAACTTATACGAACACAACATATCCACGATATTCAGGCATGTACAACTATGAATATATGAAATCAGTTTTTATGTCCATAGGTGTTTAAAGATGACTGCTGATGTAATTAAATTACAGATAGTTCCCATGATGTCCTCTCACGATTCTCTCATTCTTTGTAACAGCGAGGACACAGCCATCCCAGTATCTTTAGATGGACAGCGTCTCATTTTGACTAATGGGACACTGGTGCTGCGCTCTGTCAAAGCTGAGGACTGTGGTTACTACACCTGCACAGCCACAAACACACTAGGCTTTGACACTATTATAGTCAACCTTTTGGTGCAAGGTAGGAAAATCCAGATAAAGACTCACTAGCCAACCACTGTATACCTTTTACATATGGAACAATAATGTTTTGCCACAAAGAATCTATAACTTGTCATAAGTCTTATCTATGATAATGCAAGTACTGGTATTACAACTTTTGCGCCTTGTCCTCAGTGCCTCCAGACCAGCCACGTCTAACTGTCTCCACCACCTCCACCTCCTCCATCACTCTGGCTTGGATACCAGGAGACAACGGCGGCAGCTCCATTAGAGGTACGTGGCTTTTCTGAGGAAAGCTGTATAACTTTCTTCTTGTCTATAGCTGGCATGTATGTCTTGCCTCAGCTTGTGTCTTTCCTGGCATATTGTTAGTGTTTATTGTTTTTGTCTGTATTGACCTATTAGTTTATTGAATGGTGTCTTGGCTTTATGTTAATTGTGTGTCTGTTTGGTTAGCTGATTATTGATGATCTGTATGTGAAGATGGTCACAGTGTGCGTGCCCGAATGGGCATACAGGAAAGTTAATTTGGGTCTTTCTCTTTGGTCATTGTGTGGTATTCCAACGTATTATTGCTCTAAAGCAAATGACGTGCTCAAGCACCATGCGTGGTTTTGGTGTTGTGGCTATGCTACCTTATGTAATTACAGAATAAATGGCATTGAAAAAATAATAATAATAGAAAATTTCACAAGACCACATTCAGTAAAAGCACCTCTTAACCACTACATGGAGCATTTTTTAAGGCTGCCAGGGTGATTCAAGAAAGACACTTGCATGCATGCATTATGCAGATTGAAGCAGGAAGTAATGTGTAAACTTGAACAGCGTCTCCTGGATGTGCAGCTTGGTAGTCAAATGATGATGTGCAAGTGTTTGCATACAGCGTCTAGTGTCCGTGAATCTTTTCCATATAACTTGTATGAGAGCGGAATGTCCCATCTCTAAAGCCATCTGCTCAGCGTCAGCAGTAGTTCCTTATCACACACCTATTTTGCATTGTTGCTGTTGTGACGTCTGCAATATGACGCCCTTTCAGACAAAACATGTGAGTGTGCTTTCATAGATGCAATCTCAGGTGGTTATGAGAACTTTTTTCAGCTTGCATAAAAATAAAATAATAATTTAAAAAAGATCATTTGCCAAATGACTGGACTCGTGCACTGAGAATCAGTTATATTCTGTAGTCTGTCACAGCAGTCTTCTAGTCTGTTGTTGTGCTGTTCTGTACTGTTCTCCGCGCTGTCTTCTGTTGTGTTCTGCTGTGTCCACTTCTGTTCTTTGACAGACAGAAGGTGACTATAAAACTTACAGACACTGCTTGATCTGCATGTTAACCCTTTTTAATGTTTTGGACTCCACCGCACCATCTGTTAGCGAGAGAGTAAGGAAATAATGATGGTACAAGGAGTACAAGGGAACACAGAGAGACAGCCATATATGCATAACTGTGTACAGACAGAAGGAAAGACAGACAGAGGATTAGATGGAAAGTGACTCAGAGTGGGAGGGAGTTGGCTCTTCAAGGCAGCTGATTATAAAAACAGTCACCATATTGCATACCCTCATTTGCATAGATGCTCAGTCAGCGCCATCCCAGTGTTGGGGTTTGTAGGTAACTAATGGCGGCATAGACAGAGAGCAGCTACACCATCCTCCAACTGGCGCTTAACTGTGCAAGAGAAGTACAGTCATATATTGCCATCTAGTGGCCACCAGTGCTACCAGTGTCATAAAGGTTAGTAGACTTAATATATTGATGAGAATTGTGTAATAAACTAAGAAAAACTGAGTAATATTTTGTGTACGTCCATTTTCTCTGCAGGTTTTGTTCTGCAGTACTCTGTAGACAACACAGAGGAGTGGAAAGATGTTTTCATCAGTTCGAGCGAGCGCTCCTTTAAATTGGACAACCTGCGCTGTGGGACCTGGTATAAAGTCAAGCTGGCTGCCAAGAACAGTGTCGGTGCCGGACGCATCAGTGAGATCATTGAGGCAAAGACTCACGGGCGAGGTGAGAAGATGGAATAGAGTTGAAAAAAAAATAACTTGGACAAGTTATATTATAAAATACATAGTTTATAAAGGAGTACTACATAACACTTTTGTGATAGAATACAGTAAATGAAGCGGGTCACATGTGCAAGGGGAAAAAATGCAGCACAAAATGCTTCATCTTTGAACATTCATAGCAACATATAGTAGAGGTTTGAAATTGTAGATGCAATTCATGGTCATGCTTTATACTTTAACTAAATGAGAAGGATTTCTGCCCTTTTTGAATGTTTTGCTCTTGGACTTTGAAAATGCTCTATTTTATTAAATAAGGAAAAACCTTTCAAAGTGTTCAATGTCCCTTTAAATGTATCTTTTCCACAATCTAAACATTTGAATTGCCATTTGAAAAAATACTTTATTAAAAACTTGTATTATAGGTGAGGGTTGTTTTCTTTCATCTATGCTTCAATCTATTCAAATGAGCTCGAACGGGTTTCTGTATTAATTATTAGAATTAAATAATGTTTGATACAGAAAAGTCATGTGCCATTAGTAAGCCTTCAAATTAATATTCACTTCTCTCAAAATGTAATGGAAAAGGGTTTTTTTTATAGTTTGTGGCATAATTGTAACTGGTGGGATGGTGTGCTGTATACTATATTAACATATTTTCTTTATGCTGTCATTAAAATTCTTGTATCTCAGATTAGTTATTAACACATTTGAAAGTTTGTAGTCACTGTTGTTGCCAAACATATTTACTCATTCCATTTTCCCACTAACAAAATTAGTACCTGCATCAACATATCACACCATTACATTTTTAGAACATTGCTATTGCTGAATATCTGTTGATATTGAGCAGTGTTGACTATTACCTGTGAGCTGTTAAAGTAAACATAACGTTTTAATATTCTGAACCGTTTTTCTTGCTTTTACAGAACCTCAGTTCAACAAAGATCAGCCTGTCTTCACCCACATTAACTCCAGCCATGCCCGCCTCAACTTGCAAGGCTGGGCCAGTGGAGGCTGTCCCATCACAGCTGTCACACTAGAATTTAGACCAAAAGGTAAGTGGCTCCCTTTCATTTTTCAGTAATATTGGAGATATTCTGATACAAATCCAGTGGGAAAATGACAAAACATAATCATATATATCTTATTTTTTTTATGAAAACCAATTATAATTAACAGTGTGTACTCCTGCAGGTACTTGGACATGGCAGAATGTGCGCACCAATGCCACCACAGATGTGTTCCTGGCAGAGCTGCGTGAGGCCACCTGGTATGAGTTGAAGATGAAAGCGTGTAACAGTGCTGGCTGCGGTAACCAGAGCTCCCAGTTTGCCACACTGGACTATGATGGCAGTGAGTAGAAGACATTCTTCATTTGCTATTTAATTTGGATAAATGGTTTAAATGGCTTTAATAAAATATTCATTAAAATGGGTACCTTAAAATATTGTCTTATTAAAAGCACAATAAACTAATCTCTACAGGCACAATACCACCAATTAAATCCCCGCTGGAAAAGAATGACGATGTCAAGAAGCTGTTTTCGATTGGCTGTCCTGTGATCTTGGTCACACTCGGTGTTGCGTTGCTCTTCATCATTCGCAAGAAACGTAAAGAAAAAAGACTAAAGAGACTGAGAGGTGAGAAGAAATGGGAGGAGATAAGTGGTGAAAATGATTTGGGGGAAGTGCAGAGCACTCTATGTAGATAACTTTAGAGAATATAAAATTCAGTCTGCAGAACTGTTATTCTAAGAATGCTTGTTTAACAAAAAAAATAATAATTTGGCATATACTCTGTTCTCTTTAGACGCCAAAAGCCTGGCAGAGATGCTGATCAGGTAAGACTAGAATTTATTCTCAAAAAATAAGCTTGAAATATTACTAAATGTAATCTAAGATCCCCTTAAAAAATCTTTTTTTTTTCATTTTCTACAAACCATGAATGTTTGTGTGTCTTCTATCCATGGATTAGTAAAAACAACCGCAGCTTTGACACCCCGGTTAAAGGACCTCCTCAGGGCCCACGGTTACACATCGACATCCCCAGAGTGCAACTGCTAATTGAGGACAAAGAAGGCATCAAGCAAATTGGTGAGGAGAAAACAGAGAAAGACAGAGTTGTTGCACACGTTCACATATCTAGCCGAGAACTGCATCAGTAGCCATGGCATCAAATAACTATTTGTTATTTTGTTGACACACAATGTTTCTGTCTCTCATAGGTGAGGACAAGGCCACTATCCCAGTGACAGACACAGAGTTCAACCAGACTGGGAATCCTCAGAGCTTCTGCACTGGTGTGTCTGTCCATCATCCCGCCCTCATCCAGAACACTGGCCCTTTGATTGACATGTCAGACATACGGCCAGGAACTAGTATGTGCTTTTGCTCATCACTCTCCATTTTATTAGTTTAAAATGGTACTAAGTGCTCAGCTAAAACTGATTAAAGCAATATTTATGCTCAGTTTACACTAGTTTTAAATACTTTTTTTTAATTTTTACTTTAAACATCTTCTGTACATATGCCAACCCTTCTTATTTCTCCATCCATTTACCACCAGATCCAGTGTCGAGGAAGAGTGTTAAGTCAGCCCATAGCATCAGGAACCGCTACTCTAGTCAGTGGACTCTGACCAAGTGCCAGGCCTCTACGCCAGCCCGTACTCTCACCTCAGACTGGCGCACAGTTGGCTCCCAGCATGGCATCACTGTCACAGAGAGTGACAGCTACAGTGCCAGCCTCTCGCAGGACACAGGTTGGTACATGGGTGAAATGACACTTACAGCCATTAGCATGTACATACGATTAAAGCTGTTTATCTACAGGAAGCAAATGTGATTTTGAAATATGCTACATCTCAGCAGCATTTATAAACTTGAATGAAAGATGTTTGCCTTCATTTCCTTTCCTTTTTTTTTTGCACAGATAAAGGGCGCAACAGCATGGTGTCAACAGAGAGTGCCTCCTCGACCTATGAGGAGCTGGCGAGAGCTTATGAGCATGCCAAGCTGGAGGAACACCTGCAACATGCTAAGTTTGAGATTACAGAGTGCTTTATCTCTGACAGCTCATCTGATCAGATGACTACAGGTACCAATGACAATGCAGACAGCATGACATCTATGAGCACACCATCAGAGCCTGGAATCTGCCGTTTCACTGCCTCACCACCTAAACCCCAAGACTATGACCGTGGCAAGAATGTAGCTGTGCCCATTCCACATCGCGCCAAGAGTGAGTTGTTGCTTTTGAGCATAATTCTTTTCCTCAGGAATTTTAAATTGAAAGCAATTTTACAGAGCATGGCAAAATGATTATAGAGCCAGTATTCTGGTGCATAGTACTCTATAGTATTCATTAGAGTCTTACGAACTTGTGTAGTTGCAGTTATTACATTTTCCTTTTCCTTTCCAGGTGATTACTGCAACCTACCCCTCTACATGAAGTCAGATCCCTTTTTTCGAAAGCAGGCAGAGCGGCATGACCCATGTCCAGTGGTCCCACCACGTGAAGCCTCCATTCGTGGCCTGGCCCAGCGGGCATACCACACCCAGGGCCGTCATGTGACTATGGACTCTGCAAAACAGCAGGCCCTATCCATGGGCCACTCTGGTCTGTCCAATCTCACTTCCTCTGGGGCCTCCTCGGGAGGAGCAACAGGAGGCGGTGGTGGAGGCAGCGGTAGTGGAGGGGTATCTGCTAGCTCTAGCAGCTCTACACTTCCCCAGAGGACTCTCACAATGCCTGGCTCCTCTGCTACAGGGGCCCAGAGTGCAGCAGCAGCTGCTGCTTCTGCTGTAGCTTCTGGGGCATCATCATCCTCTGGTGGAGGTGGGGCAGCAGGGGCCACAGGAGGGACCCCTGGAGGTGCCTCCTCATCTTCCTCCAAGATGGGAGGATCCAGAGACTCTCTCCTGGAGAGCAGCTCCTCGGGCTTAGGCAGACTACAGAAGCAAAGGGATGGAGGGGCAGGGGCCTACTCCAAGTCCTACACATTAGTGTAGCCTGCTATCACTGCGGCCTGTCACTGTAACTCTTCATTGAATGCTGGTCAAGCCATTGCTTGCCTAGAGCCTCTATGAAAAATTGGGGTGAGGAACATACAGATGCACAGCTTACCCGCCAGTGCCTGTGCTGTGCCAGGTTGCAGGGGGCTGGTTGGGTTCCCGCTGACAATATTGTATGATGGGGTCAGAGTTGGATCTCCACAGCACAGGGGTTTGCCTTTCTTTCTGCCTGATTGCTTTCTGTTATTGTGTCATTTTTATCTCTTTTCATCACCCTGGGAAACACTCTTGCCAAAACATAGATGATTTATCTGTTCACTCTATATTTTGATTTTTCTGGCAAAGACACAGTACTTATGCACAAAATGCTTTCCACGTGCACTGTCTTGTTTTCTGGATCAAGACAGGTGTAGAATGAACCAGGTTGCTTGAGTTTCAGAGTTGTGTATGAAGATTTTTAGGTTTTTAAATGTTTTTTGTTTCCTTTTTTTTGGCCTCTGATGAAAGGAGCTCATATCACAGCATTGTGCCATGGCAGGATGCTTTCTTGTATGCATTAACCACCAACCTTGGTGTTACACTGGCTCTGAAAGATTACTCCATCGTGGATTCACACATTAGAGGCAGTGGATGGACTGTCGTCTCAATATCGTGTTTTGAGACAAAGGGATTTTCATATACATGCAATGGATGACAGAATAGTGGTCTTAATTGATGCTTTTATAAACAGACTCAAAGCAGAGAAGATGGGGGAAAAAATCAAGCATCACGAAGTGAGATGAATCCAACTTTCTTTTTTAATAATTTTTTTTCCAGATAATGGAAATATAATCTCATGTGCACTGAGAGGAAGTTAGAACAGATCCAAGTAACAGAAACCTTCACAAGCCGTGTGTGCGTGCGTGCGTGTGTGCGTGTGTATATGTGTGTATATAAATGTATGCATGTGGCAGGCACACACCAACGATAGACCTTTTTAAAATCAATCTGTATGTTGACCTCTTGGGCAGACATCTGTGTCAAAACTGAACCCTCCCACTGTTCATTTTGTACTTGTGAAAAGGGATAAGGGTAACGATGAAGATGCTGATGATGCAACACTACGATCCTAATTTGGTCCAGCATTTTTTGTTTTGACAATTGTGATTGACGACATGGCTTAGGAAATTAAAAACACAGAAAAAAGAAGTGGGTTCAAAAGGGAGCTGTTACAGATGATAAGAACTAGGTTCCTCTTTTTTTCTTAAACTTCCTCAAGAAGGAAGTGACCCTTGTGTGATTCATCATGGCGCCACATTATCATTACACTTTTGTTCGAACTCATTTTACCTGTCACCTTTTTAATCCCTTTCTGTCTTTTCCCGCCTTCACCTTTACCCACCTGGTCCACCATCATATCCATACAGTGTCACTGTGATCTACTGCTAGCAGACTGGCAGGTCAAAGAGACAGACTGACTGAGAGAAGAGGTCTAATATGCACAGACAGGCAGAAATGCTATTTGATCTATAGTGTCAACTTGAATAAGAAAAAGGCTGCAGCAAATTTATGGAGATTTATGAAGAAAAATCATATTTGCATAATATTGAATTTATGAACAGACAGTGATTTTAAGAGTATAATCAGAGGGATTGAGTGTCAATATAATATGTCGTTAAGTAGCAGAGAGATTTTTCTTCAAGATTAAGTGGTCTTTGAAACTAAAAGGAGTTTTTTTAAAGTCCCTCCACCTTGCTGAAATTATTTTTAGCTTTATGCATGGTACTGTATCTTTTATTTTGATTATTATTATTATTATTATTATTTCTTCTCCCAAAGCTTAATCCCATAACAAAGATCGTTCCAAAACAAAAAGAACAAAAAAGAAAAGAGTTGCTCCAAATGTTTTTCAGTGGTCGAACGTAACATCAGGGCTCTCGCAATAGAAAAAAAGAAAAAGATATATGTTTGTTTTCAAAAGTATGTACATATATATTTCTATTCAAATATATAACAAATATATGAATATTGAAAAAAATGCAGAGAAATATAAAAGCCGTTCTAATTGAAAATATATATAAAAGATCACAAGACAATCGCTCAGAGTGAAAAAAAAAATTGCCAGAAGAAAAGAAGGAAAAAGAAGAGGGAAGTTGAAACGGGTAGCACAACCATGGACAGAAGATCTTAGAGCGAAAGGAAGTTGTGTGAAAGAAAGTGAAGTGGTGAAACTGAGGTTTGAACCCCTTGTGATTTTGTAAATGTTCAAAGCTGTGCTGCCTGCACAGCAGGTAGCAGCTGAAAGGACAAGCACAGTAAAGTCAAATTATAGTGTGAGATTGTGTCGCTGGTTACCTGTGGTCTATGGCTCAGTGCAGAAAGTGTGGTGTTGAAAAAGAAAACAGTATAACAAGGACAGTCTATACAGTGAGAATCTTGTATTATGTTGTATTGTACCTTCTGAAGGTGTGTTCACAAACTCAATGCCATTACCTATAACTATAACTAATGAAAACAAACAACCAACAAGTATTTCTGTTTCCTATCTGTGTCACAGCAATTCCTTCCCAAACTCCAGGAGTGTAGGCCAATAAGCATAACACAAAGTCAAATTTAAACTGCTTCTAAATGTATTCATGCTCCCCTTTTATTTCAAAACTAGCCAGGAGAGATATGTATTTTTGCTTTTTATAGCTAATGATTATGATGCCTTTCATTTTAGCCTTTATGTTTCAAGTTATGCAAATACTTGTCTTCAGAAAAACAAGAGTTTGGGAATGGCGCAGGCCTGCTTTCACAACCAGGGCTTCCTTACTCCAGTTGTATGGATATTGGTTGGAATGATGAAATAAAGTTCTGTCCAACCTGCTTTCCCCAGTTCTTCAGTGAAGTTGCTTCTACTGTATAACACCAATCTTCTGTCAGTTTGCTCAAAGTATATGTAATGTCTGTCTTTAAAGAAAAAGTCCACCCTCCAAGCATTTTCAGATTTTTGCTAATTATAAATCAACAACGTTTCCAGATTTCTAGTAATAGGCTTGTCATTTTGCAGCCACATATAATTGTGTTTTAAAATTTTAGATTTTGCTGATTGTTCCTACTTTGTAGAGTTCTTTATATCTTTGTCCACCTAAGCATGACATATTACCAGGACCAAATTATAGCTTTACTTCCTATCAAATCTGAAGAATTCCCCTGCAAATGTATTAAAAGCTAACAGTGACTTATTGCTTTCAATACAGTTTGCAATCCATACTCGCATAAGGAAAATGCTATCCATACTCAAATTGCCATTTTCTTTTTAAAAAAAACAAAGAAACAAGAAGAAAAAAAAGCTGTGCTTACAAATTATTGTTCATAAAAGTTTTAGCAGTTTATTTATTAAATATTTAATTATTTTGTGTTCATTACGATCCTTCTATTTGTATTATTACAAGTAGATCAAAAATCACATATATTTGTTGTAAATGGAATAAAGTGGTCCCTATGTTCTTATTTATCTTTTTTTTTTTTGGCATCAGTGCTTTACTATTGGGACACTTTTCACTTTCGTAAACATCTGGTCTGGTTTTTTTTTATTAAAATC